>OX608079.1:5527837-5597837 GCA_951509765.1 Sphenella marginata | reverse complement strand
CTTATCAGTAAAGGCTCGTGCACAGTAACTCTCCATATGAAAAATTCAACAAAAGCGAAAATAATTAAAATATTTCTTTGAAATGGCTTGAGACAGAAAAAGGTACTGATTCTCTTTAACATATAAGAGAGAGTATGTGAGCTCTAACAAGCGTATTGATATTGTAACCTAACATTCCCCGGTAAGTTCCGGTACTACTTAGCACTTTTTAATACTAACCAAACAACCGCCTCAGGGTCATATATTTTTTTGTTGTAAGTTTCCAACTAAAAAAGATTTTGTAAAATTTGGCTCCCCTAATAGAAACGTCAGATTTTACTTGCACTGAGCTGATATGAACTCAACTTGCAGCATCTTTTCTTACAGAAACACTCAAATTTATTTGAGTTCAACTTTCCACTTAATTTCTTTTGCCATGTATGTATGTATGTATGTGTGTATGCATGTGTATACGAGTGCAGGAGTGTATACACTGGCAACACCTTCATTTAACTGCAGCTAATGATAAGCAAACTTACGCAGAATTTAACAGACCACTGAGTTGCTCAGTAAAAGCAAAGAAAACGGAAATGTACACAAGCTTGGATGCAGGTGTGTATACACTTACATACATATGTAGGTGGGAGAAATAGAGCATATATGCAGGTTTAAAACTTGTACAGCTGTGTTTAAAATAATAGCAGTGATTTTGAATTGGAACTAAAGTTTGGAGAAAAGAGAAATCTGGAAATTTTTTAGCAGAAAAAAAAATAAAAAAATAAAAAATAAAAAAATAAAAATCCATTTAAGTATAATAATGTGTATCATAGAACTGGTTTAAAAAAATTCTTAATTTTTTAGAATTTTTTGCGACGCGGCTTTTGAGTGATTTTTTCCAATAAAATGCATGAACAAAAGTTTATTTTGTATGGCAGAAAATTTTGAACCGCCTGTACAATAAAAATTCTAGAAATACCGGGAACTTTTAGAGCGGGGTTTGACATGCAAAAATTTATTGGTCTCCAAAGTTGTGCACTCCAAAACTCCGGAATAAAAACTTTCAGATTTTGATGACCATTTTTTAAAGTTTAACTGATTTTCTTGAACTATGTATAAACTTTGAAACAAAGCTGTTAAGTAATGATTACTAAATATAATAATTATTAATTAGATTTGTTTTTTAAAAGGTGAAGTAATGATTAAATTACGATTATTTACAGATTCGCACGATTAATAATTGATTACGATTATAGTTAATCGAAAAATAATAAAGATTAATAAAAATTACGAAAAAATAAAGTAATCGAAAAATAATTTAACTACTTTGGAAGATTGCTTTTGATTATTTTTCTTTTACTTTGCGAAATTATGGCAATACTGTTTCATGTTAGTGTATTAATAATCAGGAATTGTTAAAAAGTGAATTATGTAATCAATATCATTCCTTTTCAAATTTAAACTAATTGATTACCAACCGTAATCTAAATTTAACAGCTCTGCTTTGAAATTACTTTTTGTGTGAATGCTGTTACAAGAATTTGATATATTTGTAATAAAAGTATAAACAAACACAGCTTATTCTTATTACTTCGAATGTTATCCAATTACTAGCATTACTCTCTATTACGAAATGAATGTTCGAGACGAATCCTTCGCTTTTTATTTGTTTCACTACTATTATATTGCGCACAACTGTATGTAAGTAAGTACTATATAGTGTGTCGCCGTATAACTAATACATATATACGTGTATGTACTCGTACTTGTGTACTTTAAAAGGCACTAGCACTATAGCCAAAGTGTTTGGCAAATTAGATAAGATTTAAAATTAATTAAGTTTTAAGAGGTTTGCCATATCTACCTTTGGGTCAAAGCAACATGGTGCTGGTCATACATTCTACTTAGCTACGTATGCATGTCTGTCTACTGGTTTGTGCACAGCTGTAACAATTTGCCATTTCAGTAATTTTTTTTTGTTGTCATTTTGCCTTTGCTCAATTTGGTTTGCTATGTCTTATACTTGGACTACCATGACCTGAGGTAACATTATTTAATTAATTTGTTTCATAGACAAACACTTTAGTTAGTGTTGCGGAAGATTTTTAGTTAAGTTGCATCAGTTGCGGAAGTTTGGGTTAAGTTAAGTTTAATTGTGTTGCGAGAGAATTGTATTTATGGTGAAGCAAAGTGTGAATTAAAAAAATAAAAAATTATTGAGAAGTAAGCTGTTCTTGCGCCTTCCCTTAAAGCATTTCACATTTTTGTTCTCAACTCAATTATTCCTTAAGTTTTTCTTGCTTTCTTACCTCTAACAACCAATCGCACCGGTTGACTGGTGAGTGCATCTTGTGTTGTAAAATCACTCGCCGTCACTTGGCATTCCCATAATCCATCATCAAAGTCTAACGTCGCTGAACGTATCCACAGCGAACAATCGCCACCAATTTGCATTGGCGGCGGATGTAAATCAAGATGAAGACCACCATTACTGCTGCTAGAAGGGCGTGCTGCCCATTCATATTTTTTGGCATAGATACCGACAGGCTGCAAGAAAATGAAAAATAGCGAAATTTATTAGAAAATAAGTAAGTTGGTATGTCGTTTTTTTATACCCAGCGTACTAGTACTAGTACAAGGGTATATTAATTTTGTCCACATAACGGTACTATGTAACGGCACAAAATAATCGAGTTAGATATAGAGTTCCATATATGAAAGTTCTTAGGTTGAAAAGAGGAATTGATTAAGGCATGTCCGTCCGTCTGTCCGTCTGTCCGTCCGTGTACACGATAACTTGAGTAAAAATTGAGATATTTGCATGAAATTTTGCATACAGGTTACTTTCTGGCCAAGGTAGTTTGCTATTGAAAATGGGCGAAATCGGATGATAACCACGCCCCCTTTTTCGATATCGAAAATTTCGAAAAACGTATAAAACGGGTTAATTCAATATCAGAAGCAGCTACAATGATAAAATTTGCAATATGTATTGATTTATATGTTCTAAGGCGGATTTTACCAAATTTTTTGAAAAGGGGCGTGGCACCGCCCCCATATATTTAAAGAAATTTTAAAATTTTGACTCCTAATAACTTGAGAACAGTTTATGCTAGTATAACGAAATTTTGTAGAGGGCATACTATTGTTGTGTTAAATTCAGATATAGAAAATAAACGAAATCGCTTGGCGACCACGCCTACTTTTTTATAAAAGTTATATTGAAAGGAGGTGGAACTATTGAAAAGTCCATATCTAATTAACTGATACCGCTATAATTATATAATTTTGTACATACATCAATTTTCATATTCTTTACATTATTTTTGCAAAATTTTGGAAAGTGGGCGTGGCACCGCCCACTTATGAGTCAAGCAATTTTCAAATTCGACTGTTAATAACTTCAGAACGGTGTGAGATAGGTTTACGAAACTAGGTACCAGGCATGTTGTGTTTATGTAGAGTACTACCACAGAAAATAAGAAAAATCGGTGAACGACCACGCCCCTTTTTGGACTAAAGTTCTCTAAACGAGAGTTAGGAAACCGGAATATGCAATATCTGTTTAACTGATACAGATATAATGCTAAAATTTAGTACACTCATTCACCTGATGATGTTATTAGTGATGTTTAAAGGTTTTTTGGTAATATTTTCTGAAAATGGGCGTGGCACCGCCCACAAGTGAATAAACAAAATATCAACATTTCACTATTAACAAGCCACTGTGAAAGTATCAAAGATCTGCAATGAAAACTGATCTTCAATAGGGACAAACAACATAATAAAATCCGTGGGCGTGCCACCACCCACTTTTTTAAAATTATGTAAATATTGATTAATGGACACATATATCCGTACATCGAAAAATTTCACAAAATACGTTAAAAGTTATGGGCATGGCACGCCTTCTTTTCCAAAGTTATATATAGGACATGGTATAACCCTTGAAAAGATCGATTCAGTACTTTTGGCTCATGTAAGCGGTTAAAGCTTTATAAGCAAGGAGCGTGGCCGCGCCCACCAAATTCGCTATTGTTTAGGCTCGGCATAGATTGGTTTTTAAAATGGGCGAAATCGGATGAAAACCACGCCCCCTTTTTCTAAAAACTAACGCTGGGTATTTAATGTTCGGTTCACCCGAACTTAGACTTCCTTACTTGTTTTTTTTTGGTAAGTACTAAGCGACTTATGAATAAAATAGCAGAATATTTTTTATTTTTTCTTAAAATTAGCTGTGAAAATCATAAGTGAAGAATTGTGAGCGCTTCTAGTTTTTTCTGTTTTTTTTTTGTTTTTTGCTTGAATCAAAATTGTTTTTTCAGGTGAGCGTCATTGAACCATCCGCTAGGTCATCACCATATTACACCCCACATTACCTGGTAGTGCTTCTGAATGTTAGAGATTTTTCCTATAGTATAGTTATTTAAATATTTGTGCTATTAAAGTACAATGTTGTTCTGATACGCTCAACATTGTGTGTGGCACGTGAGCTCATCGTTCACGCACGCGAAAACGTGATAATTTCAACATTCAACGTACGCAACATAGAATTATTTTGGTATAAAATAAAATATACTAGATTAAATAATAGCGATTTGCAGATTATTTTTATATGTGCGCGTAGAGAAGAGACCAAAAAAAATTTTTTTTTTTACATATCAAAATATTGTAGTACAAAATAGTTTTTAGAAGTTGTCAATAAAAGGGCTTCGGAAAGCCCAATAAATGTTGTTATTGTAGCAATACTTTGATCTGTTTAGTAAGTACTTTCATTGCGAAATTGTGAAGAATCTCCATTAACGGAAGTATTCTAAAACTTGCTGTTAGAACAGTCTGCTTATTTGAGCTACTACATATAACAAGGAGATTTGGGTTAGGAAAAGACCAGACATAATCATTTGATTTAAATTTTTGTTTTTAACGAAACTAGGTTTTTCTGCTATTGTCATAAAAAATTGTTGTAATCTTTTTTGTTTTAGGTCCCTGATTTACATACAAGCATGTGAATTTGTGCGTAGGTGCAAATAAGCAGAAAAATTATTATTTCAACAAAATTATTTTCAGCACCGATTACGTTACGCGTTCAATGTTAAAAGAGCAACGTGCGCATAATAAACATACACAAATGGTGATAAGAAAACACGTGGTGTTCTATAGAACGTAGTAGTCAATAGCATTTATATTATTTGAATAAAGTCCCCAAGCATCCCAACATACAGAAATCTAAATACTGCACACAATAAAAATATAGAGAAAGTGAGTAAGTTTGAATGGCACTGAATAAATACAGCTGATGTAGACAGTTTGAGTGCCACTGTATACTGAAACTGACAGCTGCGAAAATTTTTGCAAGCAATGGAATTTATCAACTAAACAGCTGATCTTGAGTGGCTTACGATACCGTCTCTGGAACTTCAGGGGATGCGGCACTTTTTCTACTACGAGTACAATGGGCTTGCATTTTTATCCGAAATTAGATAAATATGAAATAATAAGAAATAGCAAGAAACCACTATTGAAAATTAATATTAAGATCTGGGCCTTTCAATGTATTTCTTTCTATATTCTGAAGAATTATACCAAAATAATTTTAAATATGAAATTAAATTCACAAAAAAAAAAAAAAAAAAAAAAGAACCAAATGACTGTTCACTTCAAAATATTTCTTATCTCTTGCCAACCAAAAAATAGCAAAAATAACAACTCAAAGCTTCAAGTAAGCACTTCAACCGAAGAAGCAAAAAGTGCGCGAAGACCTTTTAAATTTTATTCGTTGTCACTTGAACATTGCAACAAAGTGGCAGTTGAGGTGACAGTTATTGCATTCAAAGGCACTTGGCGGAAACACATAGAATGGAACTGCCATTAAAATGCTTACGGTAGCATAAACTTGTACAAAAAAAGCCCTTTAGGTGTATTTATGTATGTATGTATTGAGGTTGCAGCTAAATCGAAAGTATCCCAACTAATGATAGAACAAGTATTTTAGAAGAAGAAATTGCAAACAGTGACAAGAGAAGGTGAAATGGGCCTTAAGTTACCCTAAAGAAAAGCTCTTCGTAATATTTATGGTGCTTGCCGTGATAGCAAATTCGAGTTTGCAAATCTGACAATAATTTTGTCTGTTAAAGTTCACCGACTCCGCTGGCTGTGTCATGTTATGCGATTGTACAAAGAAGTTGTAGCAGAGAGTTGGAAAAAACAGTTGAAGTGTTCCATGAAGATTTGATATTGATAGCTATGATATTCGAAATTTTTGCTCATATTGGACGACTGTTGTAAAAAGGAAAATATCCTCATTTCACACTCATTAGAGACGTAAACATATTCAGGATTCATTTATGACTCCAATTTCATTTAACTACTATTATATTGCACACAACTGTACATACATATATACATACATACATACATAGCTATGCACCCACATATGTATGCGTAGCTATTAACTTCACCAAAAACACATGTTGCAATTGCATGAGTATCTCTTGAATGTTAGAACAACACGACTAACAATAATAACAAAAACTAAAACTAAAAGCAATAAACACAATACAAAACGTACCCATATAAAAACAATAACAAAATGCATGTTAACAATAAAAGACATGTCGTCAAAAAAAAAAATGGTTACAATTTGAAAAAGAAAAGAGAAACAACAAAACAAAAATTGCACTTGAAAGCTATTCGGTAGTGAGCATGATGTGTAAAGGACAAGTAGGGCAAGCCATTAATGTGTTGTGTGTGTGTGTGTGGGTGCAAGAACATTTTAGAGCATAAAATGGCAGCTGTAAATACAAAAATGTGTAGACACAAACACACATACACATACAGAAATATGCTTTCAGATATTTGGAATATAAATTCATACACATGAGATACTAAATAATATTGCTAGAATTTCCAAAAAAAAAAAAAAATCCATCCAAATGTATAAAACACTTAACCGGAAGGGCGTCTAGTGACAAATACTAGAGACATTTTGTTGACTATAGATTGCTTTTGTGTGCTGCAAAAATGTAGCAATTTATCATCGTTTTGTTTTCGTTTTTTTGCAACTCAAATTTTTCGTCTCGAAAGGTGTCACTCTTGCATGTGTTTTGGATATTTTGTGGGTGCTGTTATACAACAATTCATTGTAAAATTTAAAACTTTTTGTTATTTGCTCAAGTTCAAAAAGTTTGCGGTCTGCATGAGGTTGCTCTTGAAATTGTTTAAATTTTACTCACATTTAAAAATTTGTTTTTGGAAGTTCTATGTGGAGTATTTGTATTTTGTTTGAAATAAAATAAGCAAAAAAAACTTAAAATCATGGTTATTTTTAAAAAGACAAAGTATGATTCTGGTGGAACCAACACTTTTGTACCCACTTTTGAGCCTATATTCACATGCGTTAAAGAAATTCCCTTGAGTGTTTTAAACGAGAGACAAACACCGAATTGAGTACCGAAACGAGATGGAATCGAAACTGTAAAATAAACCAAAACCGAATACCAAACCGATGGCATGAGCGAAACTGCAATTGAAACAAAAACGAGGAGCGAAAGCAGAACTGAAACCAGAACTAAATACGGAAACGAAATGGGAACGAAACAGTAAATAAAATTTGCACTAAGAAAACAACCGATAGCAGTACCAAAACATATCATGAATTTAATGTGGAACTAAAACTGAAACCAGAGTAGAAAGTGGAACAGCAACGGCAATTGAACCACCACTGGAATGGGAAACGAGGTCGGAACAAAAACGAAATATGCGAACCGAAACTGAAGTCGTAATCAAATTGGAACTCGAACAGATTCTTAACGAGGCCTAAACTGGAACTAAAATGAGCATTTAAAACTGTACTGGGAGAAGAACCGAAACGCGAAATGAAATTAGCACTGTATATTTAAAGGAGAGCAGAACCAAAACAGGTTATAGACAGAAGTTATAAGTAGAACTGAACCGGGAAATGAATTTGAAAGTTAAACTAGAATCGGAAATGGAACAGACATGGGAACCAAAATTAGGGTTGGAATTCAATAAATCTGGAATTGAAACAAGAACCCAACTTGGAATTGAAACAGGAATGGAAATCGAAGCAGAAAATGGAACCAAAACTGGACTTGTATTTGAAACCTGACCTGTCTTGAGTGCCTGGAACTGAAAGTAGAGTCTAAAACGGAATTGACACTGAAACCCAAAATGTAACCGAAACTAGACTTAGAACCGATACAAGAACATAAACTGGAAAAGAAAATTACCTTTATAATGGAACCGAAACTTGTACCTGATCGAAAACAGAAATGAAAAATAAAGCAAAACCGGAATGGGATGGAAAACAGATCCGTGACAGACACTAAAACCTGACCTAACGCGGAAAACAAAGCCAGAACTGAAACTCAACAGAAACGCAACTGGATTTGGAATTGAAAATGAACCGAACTGATACAGCCAAAAGTGGAATCGAAACTATAACCGAAAACTAGAGTTGGGTCTAAAACCAAAACTGGAACCGAAACCGGAACTGGGCCGAAAACAGAAATGAAAAAAAAAAAGCAAAACCGGAACGGGATGGAAAACAGAACCGTAACCGAAACCTGACTCAAAGCCAAAAACCATACCGGAAATAAAAGCAAACTGAAACTAAAGCCGAAACTGGCACAAAAACTTTACTAAAACGGAAAACGGAACCGAATCTGAAAATTCAAAAAATTTCTGTGAAGATTTTTATAATACATAATACGAAAGTCGATGCTAGTTAATTTTTATTTCCGTAACTAGCAAGAAGTATCTTTTTACCATTTGCGGCGGCATACATATGTACATATCTTACTTACTACTACATTTGCGACTTAGTGGTTGATCGACCTACGAGTGGGCCCTCATACAGACATGTGTCAAAAGATATGTGCATATGAAGGTGCTACACTACACCACAAACCAAAAGCAAATAGTATATTTTGAGAAGAGCAATTACAATGAAAACAACAGTGACTATTATATATATGTACGTGTATAATAGCCACAAACACAATAACAACAACAAGTTACAAATATTTAATCAACATTTTGATGGAAACGAATGTCTGCACTGACTAAAATTGAATGAAAATGAGGGAAAAGAAATCTCCAACAACACATTACATACATACAAATGTGGTAGATATTTGCACAATGAAGAGCTGGTATGCACTTGAAACCAGCAAAATTTTTGGCAAGCGCTTCTCCTAACATCGATTACAAAACGAGTTCCTAAGTAATCAAGAAATACTTCCCGATGATTATTTCCATTACCAGTTACAATGGCAGCATTGTATTACAGAATAGATTCTGAGTAATGCATAAGAGAAGAGTAATATAAAAAAAGAGATTCTAAATATGCATTGCAAAAATCCTTCTCAGTAAGGCAAAGAGCAAGCGCTTTCGCTTAATGACATGCCTGGGTTAAAATAATCGGTGGTTTCATATGGTTGGTAATGTGTTCCACAATATTCGTTGGATTACAGCTCCGATTCTAGGTAAGCAAAAATTTTGGTGGGAATGTATCAATAAACGACACCCATACATACATACATATGTAGATCTTGTGTGTGTGTGTGTACGCATATTACGCATACGCCTAGGTGTACCAAATGCTGTGTGCAGGTGCATGGCATGAAATTGAGCTGTGCTGAGCATAGGTAGTTCAACACTTTTATAGTTATTCATGAGCTTCAATTTAAAAGTATTCTATCGTGCTATGTATCGTTTTTTTTTTTTTGGCACAAATTACTGATTTACATACATAAATATAAATATTTTTGTATCTCTTTGTATGCTACGCACATTGCAGCTTGCTCCGAGCACTAACTTTATTGCTTCTTCTTTACTGTTGTACTAACACAAACAATAGCAATTACGTGTCATACAGAATACTCTAAAAGCGAACAAATGTGAGTCAGAGTGGCTTTTTCTTTCTTTCGTTTTTGTTTGTTTTTTCATCTTGAATTTTGTTGATGCTACATACAGCTGAGCTTAATTTGGACAAGTCTTTATTATGATTATTTTCATAGTCTTATGGCTTTCTCAGTCTTTACATATGTATGTATGTATGTATATGTGTACAAGTAAGTAAGCTTTTTGCTGTGCTAAATATTTTGTATTTTGGTATTTTGTTAGTTGTTAGTGCTGAAAGTAATTACTAAAGCAACCACATACATATCCTCTTCAGCTGTGTTAGTTGTTAGTGCTGAAAGTAATTACTAAAGCAACCACATACATATCCTCTTCAGCTGTGAGGGCTTACATGTTCGTATGTGATTTGCTTGTGTGTATATGTATGTATATCAAACACAACAAAAACATTTGCTTTGCTTTAATTGAGATTTGATGTAGGAAGCCACAAATTATTTTATGTCAACTAAAGGTTTTACTGCTCGCAAGAGATTAAGTGCAAAAGGTAATATATTTCAGGTTTTGAATGAGGTATGAGATGGTGCTGAATAAATTTTTGTACTAAGATTAATTTTGTAATTTTCTTGGTAAAAATATTAACAGGAAAGTGCAGGGATGCACAATTCTTAGAATGAATTGCGAAGACGATTGAGCCATGCCCGGCCGCTCAATTGTCTAAACGATATCTCAACTGAGAATTAAGACATGTACAGTTTACTTTTCCGTCACGAGACGTTGCTTTTTTATATGACAGAAATTGGACGTTAACCACAATTTTTTTTTTCGATATCGAAAATTTCGAAAAACATATGTATAAAAAGAGAAAGCTTTAGTAAAATTTAATGCTTACATTTTTTTTATTTTTAAATCTTTATACATACATTTATCACTGTTCTTTTCAAGACCACTTCAGAAAGGACTCACCATTTTTAGGACCAGGAAAGTAAGCATGAAGTATCTGGGCCAATTTTGTCAGCATTAGAGGTTGCCATATAATTTAGTCTGGTGCTTAGGTACTCATCAGTAATGAATGCGAACGCATTTTATAACAAATTTTACTTAGAAACGGTGTGTTTAAAACAATTCGGTTATTTATGTTTCGAGATGATGCTGGATCCAAAAAAAAAAAATGGCATTAGGTGGTAACCCTCCCTGGAAAAATTGTGATTGCAATGCAATGTAAAATACTTCACGTTTGATACCCATATAAGAAAATCACACTAAATTTTTAAATTTTTTGAATTTAGAAATGTTATTTATTGCAACTATAATGTTTAAACGTTTGAAAACCATATTGACGTACATACATATCTAGTTGCACTTTACAAAAAAATTATTCAGGTGGCAACTCTGTACCTATAAATCATGCTGAGTGGCAATGCTTAGGTAGGGATTTTTAAAAGGTATGCTTAAATGAAAACGCTTGAAATGTAACAAAGATCATCTAAATGGCTTAAGTCGTTTGGAGAAAATGACAGATGTGGTAAAAAAAATATATAATGGGAGTACATGGCAACCCTAGCTTATAACTTTCAAGTTAAATTAAGCTTAAGTCTAAGCTAATTGTGTCACTATTAGACTAGTCCTAAAATTTAGTTTCGACTTCTCTCTTGACATTTCAACACCATCACAAAAAGATGGCTATTTTAAGTTAATTTTCCATTGTGATCGTTGATAAACTAACATGTATGTATTTTGTAAAATGTTTATAAAAACTTGAATAAGCGGCAGCCCCACAGAGAAATACTATTTTTGAAATACGCATATCCATATTCGTTTGATATCCATATTGACATATTTCGCTTTATTTAAAAAAAATTGAGGTAGGTGGCAACCCCGTAAAGTTAACCTATCTGACACCTAAGAAAAACTTCTAAAATTGGGTACTTTATCTACCAAATTTCACCCAAATCGGCTTAGAAGTTCCCGAGATAGTGTTGGAAAGTGTTGAATAAATAAAATGCGGTCAGGTGGAAACCCTATGTGGCAATTCTACTCGAAAATATTTTGGTTGGTATACCGCCTCAAATACTTTTCATTTGATACCCATATTGCCATATATTGCTTAATATTTAAAAAAAATCAGAAAGGTGGCAACCACCACAAGTGGCAACACCAAAGTAGAAACTCTTAAAACAAAGCATAGTACCTATGTACCAAATTTCATGCAAGTCGCTCCTGAAATAGTTGTGGATATACAAATTATAAGATGTATAGCTCGTTTAAAGTTATAAGATATAATTTCTTATGGGAGAGTATTACAAAAACAATGTTTTTATAATCGCATTTAAGTTTTTTCAGATGACATAAAGGCGATCAAAATAAGCGAACTTAAAACAACTACTTTGTTCTCAATTCACTTCTACATTCCGATGTTTATTGTTTTTTAACTCAGCAGCAATAGCATGAAAAAATTTCAATTGTCAAAAAAAAAAATTTGTTTTTCAGTTTTGAAAAAAATTTTCCGTCAACAAATTATTTTAAATCGTTGACAAACCCTATATTTTGTTAAAAAAAGCACCAAGAAATATTTGATATGAATTTAATTGTGTGTGTGTTTGTTATACTAATTTCTTCAAAAATAATACAAGCAGAACGGACCATCTTCACATATGAGAAATGCAATGGCACATCGAAATGTAAGTACAAACCATAAATTTTTTTACTATCGGAATTAGCGTCAGAGTAATGTGCATGGATGGAGAATTATGTTTTAGCAAAATCCATGCAAATTACTAAAAATCATGGATGCATGCCTACTAAAAGAATTTGCTTATTTTAACTTTTACTAAGTAATGTGCATTTCTATAATTCGCAATTAATTTCATTTCTATTTTTATTGCAGACAGTCCAGCCCCAACGTGTGCAATATGTAACAGTACGGAGGGTTGTTTAAAACCCAGGGAAGAAAAATGTAACGAAGCCCTAGTCAGGGAAACGGTTACATCAGTTATGAGCGTGTTTAACAACTCGGAAGATTTGACTGCCAACTTTAAAGGCTCGAAGTTTGTATGCTTCTCTATGCAGGCTCGCGATCGTAAGTATTGTGCTGTATAAGTCGCGTTGGAAAATGCAGTATGTGCAGTGTTGTAAATGCAACTTTTTATTTATTTTATTTTATTTTATTTTATTTTATTTTATTTTATTTTATTTTATTTTATTTTATTTTATTTTATTTTATTTTATTTTATTTTATTTATTTTATTTTATTTTATTTAATTTTATTTTATTTTATTTTATTTTATTTTATTTTATTTTATATATGTATATTTATAAATTTTAAAAAATATATAAAATCAGATAAAAGGAAGAAAAATTTGATTTTAACATATTGAAGGGCATCCTCTTAGAAACATTGTTTCAGACAAGATTCTGGGCGTACTTGAATGTGGCGTTCTTTGTCATTAATTTTACATGTGTTTATATATATTTTTCTTTGTATTTTGCAGTGAATGAAAAGGAGTTCGATGTTCGCGGATGCATGTACTACCAAACAGTTAAAGAACATTTTTCTGTTGTGAAATACACATACGATTTCATGCTTATGTATGGAAAGAGAAGAGCCAAGATTTATATCAAATGGAATAAGAAGTATGTTTACACAAGGCATTTTGTTAAATTATTTAATTTAGTCTTTTTGGAGTCTACGCGCTATCAAACCCGTCATACATACACTGAAATTCTGATTACTAAATAGCCTCTAGTCGCTCTTCTTGAATAGACCCTTATGGTCGAACAATGTAATATCATGTTCCACTAAATACTAGAGGTTGCACTAATTGTGAAACTTTCAAATTATAATATATGTACATATGTATGTATGTATACTAGAGAGCCCGGCAGCCGTTGTAAAGATCAGCTGGGTACAGTCAACAATGCACACAAAATATATCGGTTGCATTCGCTTAACGGTATTGCGTCCGTCTGTGAATCTTATTGTTTGAACAAATTTTAAGATACCTTCTTGTAATTTGGTGGTCAAGTTTATTGACTCTGATTTGCCATCGCTATTCAAAGTAGAATATGGGCGAAATGGTATGAAACACGGAAGAACGTAATACACGGTTATGTAATTAATAGCCACTATATATGTATGTATCTTTACTTTGAAGTAAACTGAAAACCATTGATCGCTACTAAGTACCTACATATGTATACATCTAATATTTGGCTCCACTCGAACTTTGACTACCATACTTGTTTTTATGTATTAGTTGATCTTAATGTAGGATGAATTGCGTTTATTTATTACTTTCGAATTCTGATCGAAAAAGATTAACTAATCTGATTTATCTTTAACATTCCAAACAGAGGTGTAATGGTCACGGAGCCCCGTTGGCTAAATTTCGAGACTTATGATAGAAAATATTGGAACCGTACGCATTTTCCCTTAATATCCTGTTCCCAATGTCAAGGTGACCTTTGCAATAAAATTATATCTCCGTACGAAGGTGGCAGAATACTCTTTCAGCGACCATTTACTAGTTTGAAGCAATGGAACTGCATTCTATATCAGGAATCAAATAAACAATACTTTTCAGAAAGATGCCTCACTGATCACGCTGTATGCATCTTAGACTATATTGATGGTTGGATAAAGGTACATCATTTTAGTTGCGGCAAGGAATGGGATTGGCCAAATACAATGTACGTGCCCCCAAAGAATCTTAAGGGTACTTGGTTTTGGGATGAATAACCGTCAAATACAGATAATTTGGTCGTTCTTATCACACAGAGACTTTTTTAATAAATTGATTTTATGCAAAATTTGTATGAAAGCTATTTTATTTAAAGTCGTCGGCTGAGTGAAAAATTTCCATATCTGAAAATATTTTAAAAAAACGACGATAAAGGTGATCAAAATACGCGAACTTAAAAGAACTACTTTGTTCTCAATTCACTTCTACTTTCCGATGTTTATTGTTTGTTTAACTCAGCAGCAATAGCATGAAAAAATTTCAATTGTCAAAAAAATATCAAGGGAATTCATAATAAATAGCATATGGGTTGACAAAATTATGCAATTGCATAAAAATGCACCGAATCGTGAGCGCCCTTTGTCAACTCTAATTGCAAACGTGTGAAAACAATTTGTTCGATTTGCATGCTGCAGACGTTCAATATAAATCGTTATCCGTATTGATGGATCGGCTTGAAGGCTGATTTAAACGTGTCGATTTTACGTTCAAACTTTACACGGTGGAACGACACAAATCGACTAGAAAAATTGACCCGTGTAAATAAGCCTTTTATGCAGAATAGCTGCAACTCCCAAGTATAAACAAAGGATGGGGATCGATAAGATATCATTAAGATGAGAACAAATATGTATATTTTTTTTAGCTAACAACAACAACTAGAGTTATTAAGGGTCAAATTTCGTTGAACGCATTTTTTTAAATCAAAATTTCTCATAAACTTACGAACCGATTCCCTATTTTTTTCTGCATTGGATAGGTAATTGAATTACCTTTCATTTGATGTAACGTTTCTTGTGGTACAAAACCGCGTATATGCAAAATTTAAAGCTTTTTTATATCAACGAGGCAAAGTAATCAATTCACAATACTTCAGCGACATCTTCATGTGCAAAGCACGTTTTCGCATTGGTGGCCTTCGGCCACGCTTCAAAAAAAATAACCCTTATCCGATCCAACACCGGCTCCGCGATGCAAATGTGTACTGCAGTACCTCTGTACGGAAAATCTTTTCGCGTTGGAGACCTTCGCCCGTGCTTCAAAAATGTAATGAGAAACTTTGATATAAAAAGTGCTTTAAATTTTGCATATGCGCGGTTTTGCACCCAAGCAAGGCTACATGAAATGAAAGGTAATTCATTTACCTACCTAAATTTTTGAAAACCGTTTCATTAGTTTTTGTAAAATCTTGATTTTAAAAAACGTTTTAAATGAATTTTGACCCTTAATAATTCTTGTTGTTGTTGTTTCCGCCAAAAAAATATATATTTGTACTTACCTTAATAATATCTATCGATCCCAGTCACTTTTTTTTAATTTGGGAGATGGAGCTATTCTAAATTCAAGCCGACCCATCAATACGGATCGCGATACATATTGAACGTGTGACAGCAGTCATAATTCAACAGCTGTTTCTAGAAATGCAATGCAACAAAATATGCTATGCAATAGATTTTTGGTGTTGCATTCTGCAAATTGCTTGACATTTGCATCCGCTTGTATTTTGTTGTTGGCTTGACATTATTTTGCAATAATAATTTGCTATGCAACGATGCAATGCCCTTGCATCGTGATTCCGAAT
Source organism: Sphenella marginata (assembly GCA_951509765.1). Taxonomy (NCBI): domain Eukaryota; kingdom Metazoa; phylum Arthropoda; class Insecta; order Diptera; family Tephritidae; genus Sphenella; species Sphenella marginata. The sequence goes on along the minus strand of OX608079.1, from coordinate 5,581,661 downwards.
ACCCTTATCTTATTTTTCAGTTTTAAAAAATTTTTTCGGTCAACACATTATTTAAATCGTTGACAAACTCTATATTTCGTTAAAAAAAAAAGAACCAAGCCATATTTGATATGAATTTAATTGTGTGTGTTTGTTATACTAATTTTTTCAAAAATAATGCAATCAGAACGGACAATCTTCACATATGAGCAATGCAATGGCACATCGAAATGTAAGTACAAACCATCAATTTTTTCACTATCGGAATTCGCATCAGAGTAATGTGCATGGATGGAGAATTATGTTTTAGCTAAATCCATGCAAATTACTAAAAATCATGAATGCATGCCTACTAAAAGAATTTGCTTCTTTTAACTTTTACTAAGTAATGTGCATTTCTATAATTCGCAATTAATTTCATTTCTATTTTTATTACAGACAGTCCAGCCACAATGTGTGTAATATGTTACACTACGGAGGCCCTAGTAGTTTCATATGTATGTATGTATACTAGAGAGCCTGACAGCCGTTGTAAAGATCAGCTGGGGACTGTCAACAATACACACAAAATATATCGGTTGGATTCGCATAACGCTAATGGCACAAATGAATAAAGATAGAAGGCAAAGCGAAGTCGATCAAGTTATTTTCGTCCGCCTGTGAGTTGGATCAAGTGTTGAGATACCTTATTGTAATTTGGTGGTGAAGTTTCTTGACTCCGATGTGCCACCGCTATTCAAAGTATCTTTTATACACATACATATATAAATTACCTTGTTATCCTTCTGCCATGAGCATGTGCCACGTTTATCGATTACTTTGCATGTCAGTAAAGCGTCTTGACCTGGATTTACTTCAGTGTATTTTGGCTGTTCTGAGAACCTTTGAAAGCAATTTATTCCTGGAATTGTAGAGAATAAGCGACATATAATTGGAATTAGTAGGAATTGAACTTTGTCTATGTAAATATTAAATAAGTAAGTGGAAAGTATGTTGTGTTTTGTGGACGCGACATTAAAATTCTCATTCTATATGCTAAACGATTTCATGGAAAATCAAAATTGAGCAAGACACAATGGACTAAGCCGCATTAAACTATTAATTGGGTTGGTACGCATTTTTGTTATTAAACAACTTTTAACATGTTTTGTGATTGTGCATGGTTTTTTATTAAAAAGCATTTTTAAGTACAGTTGCGGGGAAAACTTTAGTAGAAGGAGTTTATGTAAATGAAAATATCGCGCTATTTTATGTGATCAAGTGACTGCATATTATTTTAAAAAGTGATTGAAGTATTGATTTGCTAGAACAATTTCAACATAAAGAAAAATTGAAACTGTCCAAACAAAATTAACTTTCCTTTTTGGTATGCGCGACTCACTGTTAAACTAGATTTATATACGTGCTGTGCCAAATTACTGACTTTCTTTTTAAAAAATTTATTGCATAATTTTAGGCGCACTTTTTTTTGCATAAATCCAAACTGTAGTAATAACTACAAAACAAGCTTAAACTCATGCCAACATTGTAAATATGTATATGTTTTACTCGATGATAAACAAACATTAATTTTTTACATACATAGATACATCGATACATGCTTATTCTTTTAAAAAATATACAGCAACATATGCCACGAAATATTTGTCAACAACAACTGAACCACAAGCGGCGCCAAGCACCTTTTGTTTTGCATACTTCGCGCCGCTTTGTTTTGCATTTTGCCATTTGTCATTTCATTCAAATCCATTCATCCATGCTATCATACTTTTGCATGTGCACATATTACAAACATAGATAAGTTCATGTTAGACATATGTTCATATGTATGTATATTTATTCATAAAGATATTTCACGCGTACACTTTAACGTATTCATTCATTATTTATTGTGCAATGATGATGATTTTTATCGCACATCAAATAAATTTGCAGCTTCAATAAGCACAAAAGCACTCAGTGAACGTGCATTTCGCCGTGTTGTATAACAAATAATGAAGACAATACATATCGGAGTATGATCGTAAGTAAGTAAGTTGATATGGGGTTTTTTTTTCTACTTCCCCACAAGCACTGTAAATGTCTTTAAAAATAAATAAAAGTAAAAGTGTTATAACACGCTACTTTAAATCGTTTACAGTATTAATTTGATTAAAAGCTTAAAGTCAAACTTTTATAAAGAACACGGTAAAATAAAATAAAATAAAATAAAATAAAATAAAATAAAATAAAATAAAATGAAATAAAATAAAATAAAATAAAATAAAATAAAATAAAATAAAATAAAATAAAATAAAATAAAATAAAATAAAATAAAATAAAATAAAATAAAATAAAATAAAATAAAATAAAATATAATAAAATAAAATAAAATCAAATAAAATAAAATAAAATAAAATAAAATAAAATAAAATAAAATAAAATAAAATAAAATAAAATAAAATAAAATAAAATAAAATAAAATAAAATAAAATAAAATAAAATAAAATAAAATAAAATAAAATAAAATAAAATAAAATAAAATAAAATAAAATAAAATAAAATAAAATAAAATAAAATAAAATAAAATAAAATAAAATAAAATAAAATAAAATAAAATAAAATAAAATAAAATAAAATAAAATAAAATAAAATAAAATAAAATAAAATAAAATAAAATAAAATAAAATAAAATAAAATAAAACAAAATAAAATAAAATAAAATAAAAAAAAATTAAAATAAAAAAAAATTCAAAAAAATACAATAGAATAAAATAAAATAAAATAAAAATCAAAAAATAAAAGATAGCAGTTTATAAACGAGGAGGTAGCAAAGCGTTTATAGTGTCATTGTGCATTTACATTGAAATTATGGAATTGAAGAAAACAATATGTTGATTTGAAGCGTCAGTTAGTTCAGGGTTAAAAAGGCAATGCTAAGGTGAACTTTTTGTGAGCGCATGCAGTTTTCAGCAGGGAATGAAATCGAAAATTTAACAGTAACCATTTTCGAGATTTAGAATGAAAATTCTAAGCTCCAATTGTAATTTTCTGACTGCAATGTCTCGATCAAAGAATTTATTTTTTTGAATATAAAAAGCTTCTACACACTTTTTACTTGATTTCTAGCACAATTATTTTAATAGAAAGTATAAATATCATTTTGCCAATATTTATTTAAGAAACATTTATTATTTATGAGTTTCAAACAGCGCCACATAAGTTTTGATAAACGTATTTATGATATCATCAATTTAAATCAATTTTATTCATGACATCCATGCGCCATTTCATTGCTCCATTGATTAATGGAAGAATACCCCTCCTACAACAATAAAAAACTATTTCAGCTTACCAATATTTGCATTGCATTTACATACATACACTGGCGCATATGTGTATGTATGTATACATATAATAGCAATCAAATAAACAGCCAGCAGTGAGCACGCTTTTTTGTGTATTTTAGTGGTAGCTGTTTATATTTATTCTTATATTTATATTTCATGGCTATTGTTATTAAAGTTGTTCACCAGCAATCAGATGACATTTCACTTCACTTATACATAAATGAATGCCAGTTGATGGCGAAAACAATGGCAGTTGATAGAATGTGACGCCAAGCGCGTTTTATTATACAAAACTAAAAAATATTTGCTATTTGACATAAAAAATAGAAAATCACAATAGAAGACCTTTTCGATTTACATAAAAATAGACGCTTATGTATGTATGTTTGTATCTGTTTTTATGTTAATATATGCGTAGATGAGCAAGAAGGCCAGATATCCTATCATATATTGTTCATAAATCGAAATGGTTTAAGTATATTTATTCCATTATTTCCCCTTAAATGTAATTACGCTTTTCCAATTATCTTACTGGTTGAAAAAGACAAAGAAAACTAGTAAGGAAGTCTAAGTTCGGGTGTAACCGAACATTAAATACCTAGTAGTGATCTGTTTTGGTATCCTAATTTACTCAGGTCTATTATAATACATACCTGAAAATTTGTTATAAAGGCAACTGATTGTTTTCGATAAAAACATTTCTATTGTAAGTGGTAAATTAAACTATCACTAAATAACAAAATATAAATAGCTTTCCCCATGTTCATGAAAGGTATGAAAATAAAAAAAATTAATTAAAAAAAGGCGGTAGGGTGTTAACTACTTGTCCGTATATTTTGCGTGTTTGCTATCCGATTTGCGTAATTTTTGGCAGGAGTATACTATATACTATTGGGAAGCATCTCACTAACTTTCATTGAAATACCTTCTTGAAATTTCAAGCAATTGCTTTTGAAAATAGCTGACCTTTTATGCTAAAAAGTGGGCGGCGCCACGCCTACTTCACCAAAATCCACAAAATTTTTATACAGTTCTGTTTTGCTGAAAAAGCTTGTTATGTGTGTAAAATCTTATTTATATAACTTATACAATTAAGGAAATATCGCGATTTTAATTTTACGAAGAAATTTTTTGGAACTGTGTTCAAAAAGTGGGCGTGTCCATTCACCGATTTTGTTAATTTTTTCAGCAAAGAGTTAGCTTTATATGTTGAACACTTTCTCTAAATATCGTTTCAATAAGTCAATTTTTACCGGAGTTATGGCATGGAAAGTTTTGTGGAATAATCCCCCATAAAGGGGCGGGGCCACGCCCATTTTCCAAAAATTTGGTGCTTTCGACTTTCTTTGCCCACGAACACTTTAGGGGTGAAATAGAAATGATATACAGCTAGTTTAAGCAAAGTTATAGCATATTCAATATATCCATGATCCTTTTCAAAATCTTTCGTATAAAATTGTGCCTGGACCTAATCCGATTTCGCTAATTTTTTTTCGAAATATTGCCTGTACTAATAGAAATATGTGTGCTGAACTTTATTTGCCTATCTTGAGCGGTTTTTGATTTATGATTAATAATATTTCCAAGTTTGACTTAATCAAAAGTGGGCGGTGCCACGCTATTTTTTAAAAATTTCTTCAGAAATTTATTTTTTGCCTTAACGCTAAGGTACACACCAAATTTTATCCTTATAGGTGTATTATGTACTGAATAATCACTCTTTTTGTATTTTCGAAAATATTATATATATAGAAAGTGGGCGTGGCTTTTAACCGATTTTGCCTATTTTCAATAGCGTTCAGAGATAAGTAAAAAGGAACCTGCATACCAAGTTTCATTGAGATATCTCAAGATTTACTCAAGTTATCGTGTTTACAGACGGACGGACGGACGGACATGGCTCAATCAATTTCTCTTTTCCTCCTGAACATTTTGATATACATAAGTCAATATCTATCTCGATTCGTTTATGCCGTTACATACTACCGTTAGGCGAATGAAGTTAATATACCTTGTGTGCGAAGCACTACTAGGTATAAAAAGGCAGTAGGGTGTTAACTACTTGTCCGTATATTTTGCGTGTTTGCTATCCGATTTGCGTAATTTTTGGCAGGAGTATACTATATACTATTGGGAAGCATCTCACTAACTTTCATTGAAATACCTTCTTGAAATTTCAAGCAATTGCTTTTGAAAATAGCTGACCTTTTATGCTAAAAAGTGGGCGGCGCCACGCCTACTTCACCAAAATACACAAAATTTTTATACAGTTCTGTTTTGCTGAAAAAGCTGGTTATGTGTGTAAAATCTTATTTATATAACTTATACAATTAAGGAAATATCGCGATTTTAATTTTACGAAGAAATTTTTTGGAACTGTGTTCAAAAAGTGGGCGTGTCCATTCACCGATTTTGTTAATTTTTTCAGCAAAGAGTTAGCTTTATATGTTGAACACTTTCCCTAAATATCGTTTCAATAAGTCAATTTTTACCGGAGTTATGGCATGGAAAGTTTTGTGGAATAATCCCCCATAAAGGGGCGGGGCCACGCCCATTTTCCAAAAATTTGGTGCTTTCGACTTTCTTTGCCCACGAACACTTTAGGGGTGAAATAGAAATGATATACAGCTAGTTTAAGCAAAGTTATAGCATATTCAATATATCCATGATCCTTTTCAAAATCTTTCGTATAAAATTGTGCCTGGACCTAATCCGATTTCGCTAATTTTTTTTCGAATTATTGCCTGTACTAATAGAAATATGTGTGCTGAATTTTATTTGCCTATCTTGAGCGGTTTTTGATTTATGATTAATAATATTTCCAAATTTGACTTAATCAAAAGTGGGCGGTGCCACGCCCTTTTTTAAAAATTTCTTCAGAAATTTATTTTTTGCCTTAACGCTAAGGTACACACCAAATTTTATCCTTATAGGTGTATTATGTACTGAATAATCACTCTTTTTGTATTTTCGAAAATATTATATATATAGAAAGTGGGCGTGGCTTTTAACCGATTTTGCCTATTTTCAATAGCGTTCAGAGATAAGTAAAAAGGAACCTGCATACCAAGTTTCATTGAGATATCTCAAGATTTACTCAAGTTATCGTGTTTACAGACGGACGGACGGACGGACGGACGGACGGACGGACATGGCTCAATCAATTTCTCTTTTCCTCCTGAACATTTTGATATATATAAGTCAATATCTATCTCGATTCGTTTATGCCGTTACATACTACCGTTAGGCGAATGAAGTTAATATACCTTGTGTGCGAAGCACTACTAGGTATAAAAAGGCAGTAGGGTGTTAACTACTTGTCCGTATATTTTGCGTGTTTGCTATCCGATTTGCGTAATTTTTGGCAGGAGTATACTATATACTATTGGGAAGCATCTCACTAACTTTCATTGAAATACCTTCTTGAAATTTCAAGCAATTGCTTTTGAAAATAGCTGACCTTTTATGCTAAAAAGTGGGCGGCGCCACGCCTACTTCACCAAAATCCACAAAATTTTTATACAGTTCTGTTTTGCTGAAAAAGCTTGTTATGTGTGTAAAATCTTATTTATATAACTTATACAATTAAGGAAATATCGCGATTTTAATTTTACGAAGAAATTTTTTGGAACTGTGTTCAAAAAGTGGGCGTGTCTATTCACCGATTTTGTTAATTTTTTCAGCAAAGAGTTAGCTTTATATGTTGAACACTTTCTCTAAATATCGTTTCAATAAGTCAATTTTTACCGGAGTTATGGCATGGAAAGTTTTGTGGAATAATCCCCCATAAAGGGGCGGGGCCACGCCCATTTTCCAAAAATTTGGTGCTTTCGACTTTCTTTGCCCACGAACACTTTAGGGGTGAAATAGAAATGATATACAGCTAGTTTAAGCAAAGTTATAGCATATTCAATATATCCATGATCCTTTTCAAAATCTTTCGTATAAAATTGTGCCTGGACCTAATCCGATTTCGCTAATTTTTTTTCGAAATATTGCCTGTACTAATAGAAATATGTGTGCTGAACTTTATTTGCCTATCTTGAGCGGTTTTTGATTTATGATTAATAATATTTCCAAGTTTGACTTAATCAAAAGTGGGCGGTGCCACGCTATTTTTTAAAAATTTCTTCAGAAATTTATTTTTTGCCTTAACGCTAAGGTACACACCAAATTTTATCCTTATAGGTGTATTATGTACTGAATAATCACTCTTTTTGTATTTTCGAAAATATTATATATATAGAAAGTGGGCGTGGCTTTTAACCGATTTTGCCTATTTTCAATAGCGTTCAGAGATAAGTAAAAAGGAACCTGCATACCAAGTTTCATTGAGATATCTCAAGATTTACTCAAGTTATCGTGTTTACAGACGGACGGACGGACGGACGGACGGACGGACGGACATGGCTCAATCAATTTCTCTTTTCCTCCTGAACATTTTGATATATATAAGTCAATATCTATCTCGATTCGTTTATGCCGTTACATACTACCGTTAGGCGAATGAAGTTAATATACCTTGTGTGCGAAGCACTACTAGGTATAAAAAGGCAGTAGGGTGTTAACTACTTGTCCGTATATTTTGCGTGTTTGCTATCCGATTTGCGTAATTTTTGGCAGGAGTATACTATATACTATTGGGAAGCATCTCACTAACTTTCATTGAAATACCTTCTTGAAATTTCAAGCAATTGCTTTTGAAAATAGCTGACCTTTTATGCTAAAAAGTGGGCGGCGCCACGCCTACTTCACCAAAATACACAAAATTTTTATACAGTTCTGTTTTGCTGAAAAAGCTTGTTATGTGTGTAAAATCTTATTTATATAACTTATACAATTAAGGAAATATCGCGATTTTAATTTTACGAAGAAATTTTTTGGAACTGTGTTCAAAAAGTGGGCGTGTCCATTCACCGATTTTGTTAATTTTTTCAGAAAAGAGTTAGCTTTATATGTTGAACACTTTCCCTAAATATCGTTTCAATAAGTCAATTTTTACCGGAGTTATGGCATGGAAAGTTTTGTGGAATAATCCCCCATAAAGGGGCGGGGCCACGCCCATTTTCCAAAAATTTGGTGCTTTCGACTTTCTTTGCCCACGAACACTTTAGGGGTGAAATAGAAATGATATACAGCTAGTTTAAGCAAAGTTATAGCATATTCAATATATCCATGATCCTTTTCAAAATCTTTCGTATAAAATTGTGCCTGGACCTAATCCGATTTCGCTAATTTTTTTTCGAAATATTGCCTGTATTAATATAAATATGTGTGCTGAATTTTATTTTGCTATCTTGAGCGGTTTTTGATTTATGATTAATAATATTTCCAAATTTGACTTAATCAAAAGTTGGCGGTGCCACGCCCTTTTTTAAAAATTTCTTCACAAATTTATTTTTTGCCTTAACGGTAAGGTACACACCAAATTTTATCCTTATAGGTGTATTATGTACTGAATAATCACTCTTTTTGTATTTTCGAAAATTTTATATATATAGAAAGTGGGTGTGGCTTTTAACCGATTTTGCCTATTTTCAATACCGTTCAGAGATATGTAAAAAGGAACCTGCATACCAAGTTTCATTGAGATATCTCAAGATTTACTCAAGTTATCGTGTTCACAGACGGACGGACGGACGGACGGACGGACATGGCTCAATCAATTTCTCTTCTCCTCCTGAACATTTTGATATATATAAGTCAATATCTATCTCGATTCGTTTATGCCGTTACATACTACCGTTAGGCGAATGAAGTTAATATATGTACCTTGTGTGCGAAGCACTACTAGGTATAAAAAGGAAAAGAAGTCTTATAGTCGTACCTTTTTCCAATTATTTTTCATTACTTCTGATTATTTTAACTAAAAAATAAATAATTAAAAAAAGTTTTAAAAGTAATCAAATTTTTGTTTGAATACTTTTTTGTTTGTTTTTTATTGTTTAAACTGGGAATAAGGATTAGAGAAATGTTCATTATACGCCCCTTCAAACTGAATGAGAAACTGTCCTTCTAACACCATATCTCAACACAATTTTTTAAACATTACACTTTTTTGAAAACAAAAAAAAAAAAAAATAAATAAATTCTAGTCAGTTGCTGTGCTATTACATTTTGTTGTTTTTGTATTTTTTCGTATTACACAAAGTGGCATATGACATGAGCGCAATATGCAAGCGAATATAAATTGAAAATAGCGAAATTTTAAATGTCATCAAATGAGAATGAGAATGTGATGCTTCTACTTTATGTTTGTCTGTTTGTTTATTAATTGCTCTACATAATAGTGACACATGTTAGTGTGTATGTACATATGTATGTGTACTAATAACTAAAACGTCACTCTCTTTTTACTTTGCAGCATGCAAATTCAATCAAGCGCATATGTTACCAGCATCGTTAATGCACTTTCCATTGCAGCAGCACATTCAATCGCAATTGTCAGCAGCATGTTTCGATCAACAGCACGACAGGCAGACACATGCAAGATGTGTGAAATAATGCAAGAATATGCAAATTAGTAAGTGAGTGGGGAAGAATGTTCTTTGCGTAGCGAAATCAAACAAAAGGAAGCAACTGTAGATTTCACTGTGGAAGCAGCCGCTGTAAGAAAACGAGGTGTTGTGCTCGTATGAGTGTGTGGAGAGGGTGCGCTACTCCTTTGACGTGAACATACCGAATGAGAGTGAAAAATGTGTCTACGTAAAGTTTTGGTTTTTATTTCGATTCCAAAAGTGTGGAGTCTTGGTACCAACTATATTTCATTTTTAAACGACTTTGATTTAAATAGTTCCTGCCTGTTTACACTCTCAGCCTGCGTCATACATTTACTTGAATGAACATCATGTAAATGATGCTAGTGAGCGGCCTGGGTTTGTCGTGGTAAACTTTGTGGTAATTTGTGTGGGTATTTAATATTACGAGCAATTAGATACATATATAAATTGTTGATGAAATGCGTTGGCTCGAGGGGTGGCAATGACCAAAGAAGCGTACAAATTACAAATAAATCTAACGTCTGCGTTGAGATTGAAGAGACCAAAAGCGTGAGTACTAACTACTCGTGAAGTTTGATGTGTAATTTAATTTAATTTAATTTAATTTAATTTAATTTAATTTAATTTAATTTAATTTAATTTAATTTAATTTAATTTAATTTAATTTAATTTAATTTAATTTAATTTAATTTAATTTAATTTAATTTAATTTAATTTAATTTAATTTAATTTAATTTAATTTAATTTAATTTAATTTAATTTAATTTAATTTAATTTAATTTAATTTAATTTAATTTAACTTAATTTAATTTAATTTAATTTAATTTAATTTAATTTAATTTAATTTAATTTAATTTAATTTAATTTAATTTAATTTAATTTAATTTAATTTAATTTAATTTAATTTAATTTAATTTCATTTCATTTCATTTCATTTCATTTCATTTCATATCATTTTATTTTATTTTTTTTAATTTTATTTTATTTTATTTTATTTTATTTTATTTCATTTTATTTTATTTTATTTTATTTTATTTTATTTTATTTTATTTTATTTTATTTTATTTTATTTTATTTTATTTTATTTTATTTTAGTTTATTATATTTTAGTTTATTTTATTTTATTTTTTTTTATTTTATTTTTTTTTATTTCATTTCATATCATTTTATTTTATTTTTTTTATTTTATTTTATTTTATTTTATTTAATTTTATTTTATTTTATTTTATTTCATTTCATTTCATTTCATTTCATTTCATTTCATTTCATTTTATTTTATTTTATTTTATTTTATTTTATTTTATTTTATTTTATTTTATTTTATTTTATTTTATTTTATTTTATTTTATTTTATTTTATTTTATTTTATTTAAGTTTATTATATTTTAGTTTATTTTATTTTTATTTTATTTTATTTTATTTTATTTTATTTTATTTTATTTTTTTTTATTTTATTTTATTTTATTTTTTTTACTTTTTTTATTTTATTTTATTTTATTTTATTTTAGTTTAGTTTATTTTATTTTATTTTTTTTTTTTTATTTTATTTTATTTCATTTCATTTTATTTTATTTTATTTTATTTTTTTTTTATTTTATTTTATTTTTTTTTTTATTTTATTTTATTTCATTTTATTTTATTTTATTTCATTTCATTTTATTTCATTTCATTTTATTTTCTTAAATTAAATATGAGTTTCAGAGAGGTATCTGGCTTAAGCAAAGCAGAAATGTGAATATACTCTATTAAAGCATATGCTGTTCCTTGGCATGTTTAGTTGCTGTATTAGAATTACGTAGGTTAAAAAACGTGCTTTCCCAATGCTGATTTATTCCCAATATTCACCTAATCTACTTTGAGGAATGTCAAATACTGAACTCTGCGCTATTATAAATATTAAAAACATTTCCAAGTATAGTGACAGGTATTTTAATGTTGATGGTAACAGAAATCTGTCTCACCATAACATATTAGCAACGTGCAATACTCACATACACATTTCTATAAATACATGAAAAATTCGTTACCATAACCACCAGATAAGCTCTCCAGCAATCTCAAAAATAGAGAAGTATTTGACATGTTTGGCATGTGTCAAAATTGTTTGAAAATTGGTTTGCATAAGTAATCGTATTGATAAATGAAATATTGATAGAATATAAAGCTGAAGTGGAGAGAAAGATTGCTTTAATCAATTTGTGAAAATATGATATGAAGACATATGTACGTATATATATAGCACATAGCACGTGCACCCCTGTGTTATCAAAATACGTCAATGGTTTTTACGTAAATAACAAGTGATCGACGTGTATTCTGATGACGTATAAATATGACTATATGAGCTTATTTGAAAGTAGATATATTATTCATGGTGTACTTGAATACATATAAATATAAATATAAAAAAGCATGCCATGAACAAAAATGTAATGAAATGCATGTATGTATATAAATTTGCTAGCTTACAAATATTTCGAAAATTAGCACCGACTTATTCAATTGCCGAAATTTATCATAACTCCGTCAGCTAAGCCTTTAAGTGCGTTAGAGATGTGTTTACTTTGAAATGTGCAATGGTAATTTGTTTTTAGGTTACAGACATACATATATTAGCAGAAAGGAGAAATTGGCTATAATTTTGTCATGATGAACGTAGAATGAAATAATAAATTTATTATAGCAATGTATTGTACACAAAGTGATTGATTATTGCGGATACTTCAAGATACTAAATTAGTTTAAATAACAAATAGTGGGAAACCTTTCAGAAAAATCATAAAGTCAATATTTTATTTATACGAGAAGGGTAAATCTGAAATATTATTTATCTTTATTAAAAGTTTTGTACGGTCGAACTGATTTGAAGGTAAATAACAGTAAGGGAAATATTTAGTTACGGTTTCTGTAAAAGTTTCAATGCGGCTACTAATAAGGCTACGAATTTAGTTACGGTAAGTGTACCGGTTACGGTTGAGGAAAAACGTTTTTCTATAAAGGTTTAGTTACGGTTACGGCACGGTTTTGAATTCTGTCAACGGTTACGGTTAAGTAATGGCTACGGCTAAATAACGGTTACGGTTAAGTAATGGCTACGGCTAAATAACGGTTACGGTAAAGTAACGGTTATGGTTAAGTAGCGGTTATGGTTTTGGCTACTATTGCGATTACGGTTGGTTTTGCGGTTACGCTTAAGGAACCGTTCTTATTTTTGTAACGGTTTAGATACGGCTACGTTTAAGGCCATGATTGCGTTATGGTTAGGAGTCTGGTTGCGGATGAATTTAATTTACTTTTTTCATCTAAGTAAGAAAGTGTCAAGATCAATATAAAATTTAATTTTCACTCACACCACACACTACACCCACCGTGGCACCAAGTTTTCCTATTAAAAACAATAGAAACGGTACCCTGCAGGGCAAATTCACCTTAGCAAATGCCAAATATTTTGATTGTCAACGCATCCACTTATTTTCATACTTCACTAACACACCCATACATTTTGTCAATACCGCCGTTAGCTGCCAATTTCCGTTACTAAATATGCTTTACACAAAGATTTTTTTTTGTTGTCGTTCGATGTTGTAAATCTTTTGACAAAGTGTGAATATGCCAAAAGCATGAATATATGTACATACATATGTATGTATGTGTGTACGTTGCTTTATACTTCAAAATGTATGTATGTATATGTGTGTGTGCGTGTGCTACGAAATATTTTTTCACGCACAAGTGCTTAAGCGTGTTTTTACAAATTGAGCATGAATCGTTAGTGCACTCAATATATAACCGTATATGCTGCCCGCTCTACCTCTTCTACATACACATACATACATACATATTTGTATAGATATTCATAAAATATATGCATGTGTGAGTTATTGAAATTCATATTTTTGTAGCTCATTGGCATAGCGAAATGGCGTGGAATAGCATCGATCAATATGGGCCAAAGTGCAAAACGATATACACTCATGCATATTTATGTGTACATTCATACAGATGTGTGGAGGAATATGTGCTTACATAGTATGTATACATATGTATGTATGTTTCAGGTCGTACGTTTTCCCCAAACTGTTTTGCAAGTGCTTTAGCGTCTTAATGTGTGCTATCATGGTAGGCGTTGAGATAGATAATATTCAAAATCGATTTCGTTTTCAATGGAAATGACAAATTTGCTCGCACACGTGTTGATAATATTAAAATGAAGATATATTTATTGTATGTGTGAGGGTACGAGGTTCATATATATATAAATATGTAAGAAAGTAATAACAGCCGCAAGCGTTTTTGAAATTATTCACTCTTACAATTTTTGTGAAGCGAATTTGTTTTCTGAAGACGTAAGCTGAATACGTAAGCTTTCAATATTAAAAATTAATAAAATTAAATGAAATAGAATAAAAGAAAGAAAAAACTTGAAATAAAAAAACACAAAAAAGAAAAAAAATAAATAAAAAAATTAAGTTAAAAAAAGTTGGTAGGAGAGCCTGCTACTTGAGAAGAGTATTTTCCAACAAAAAAATTTTTCATTTCATTTCAGTTTTTTTATAATAATGTAGCAAAGTTAACAGCACTGGACTAAGATAAAATTTTTTTTTTTAAATCTTAGTAAATCCTTTGATTTAGATATTTGAAATCAGCTCTTCAAAATTAACTCCTGTCTTTTTAAATTTCAGGAGTAAATAAAATTTTAAGTGCAGCTTTATGATAAGCTGGATGTGAATAAAATGAAGCACGTATCAAAACAATTCCAAGAAAAATATTCTCTGCTAAATTAAATACATATCGTCGGCTTAGGTCGCAAAGGTGCTAAGTCCACCTTTTGGGTTTTTTCAGGTTTTGATGCAGAATGCTAGAAACAGTTAATATACACTACTTACATCATGAATTGCATAACAATTCTGTTTTTAAATGCGTTTTTTGCATTGATTAGAAAAGGTGCTAAGTCCACCAATGAAAGGAAAAGGTGCTAAGTCCAAGCGAATTTGAAAATTTAAAGTTAAAGTATATGTGGCATATTCATATTCGAAAAATAGTAGTTAATAAAGTTAGCGTGGGTTTTTTGACACAATTTCCAACGCCCTATATGTCATAAAAACCGACATAAACTTAAGTACCTACTTTATTTCGACTATGAATGCATATGTTAAATGGGATCATCTACGTCAGCTGACCTCACTTCTCCTTTTTAACTGACACATAACTTTTTGACCTTGATTAGTAAAGACAAATGTTTGGGCTATCATATTCAGACTTCCAAGAACCTAAATCACATTTACTTGTCGACTTTCACAAAAGTCCATTTTCGTCAAAAGTTGTGCAATAAAATCTACTCCTGCTTTTCTGCTATGAATCGGCGATAGTAAAACGCTGTTGTGTGATAAAAAGAAACGCCTAGGCTTTTAGAATAATGTATTTTGATCCAAATATTGCTACTAATTGCAGAGTAACAGAGCTTCAAAAAATAGGTCATTTGAGCTTTAAGCGCGGATTGTGGTAGAACTAGACTTAATATAAGAAATCTAAGACCAGGTAAAAATTCTACGGAAGAACCTCTAAGAACCCTCATACTCAGAAAATTGCTTTGGTTCACTCGCAGGTATTTTGATTTGGGAAAAGGTGCTAAGTCCAGTGAAAAAAATTAAAAGTAGCTGGCAAAAAGGTGCTAAGTCCCAAAAATGCATATAACTCGGCGAAAATTAAAATTTTTTGTTTTTTTATGAGCGTCCACTTATTGTACTCTAAAATTGAGTAACATGACGTAAAAAACCGAAATCCCTAATTTAAATTTATGTTTTTATATTGTTTTTTGTCTCTCCTGTAAAATTTGAAAAATGGTACTTAGCACCGTTGCGACCTAAGCCGACGATATATGTACATACATATTTTTTTTTTTTTGTAAACACATTTTCATACATATATACTTTTCGCAGCTGCTTTGCAGTTATCGGCTTATAAAGTGATTTGTTGTAAATTGTGTTATATTACTTATATATTTTGCCCTTTTCGATTCTATCCTTTTTTTTTCGAAAAAGGATTACTTTCATTTTATAAGCAGACCATTGGCGGTTTAATCGAATTCACCAGCTGTTTATGTCTACATATCTGTCAAGTAGTTAGTTGCTTGTGCTTGGTTTGCTATTTACACATACGAGTACAACAGTGACTTATTGAAAAATGAGAACCTTTTCAACTGAATTTCGATTGCGTATTTGTGTGTAAATGTGGAATTTATTTGTATATGAGTAGATGCATATATTAGTGTTAGGGTGTTTGGACAACACATATGTACATATGTGTACAGGCTAAGGCCTAGTTAAGTACGAATGGTGTATTTTAGTAGGTGACTTGAATATAAACTTCACTCACTTTACTCTTCGATGATAACTATATATGTATGTGTGGTATATGACTGAGAAGACTACAGTGAAGTAAGGCAAAAAAAAAAATGTTCCGTCAGATGTCGCATGTAACGAAATTTTTGTCTATATGTTCCTCTTACGTGTCGATTCTGAGCGTAACCGGAAACTTTGTACCCAGAAGATTATCTAACCAAAAATCGTAACCGGTGCATGTACCCGCGATTCTAGCGCGCATGGTAACGATGTCAAAAACAAATAATGCGCAAAAGAGAATAAAAGGCAAACGCGCACGAAACATCACGTAAAAAAGTGATTATATTGTTTATTAATTCTTCTGAACTAGTATGTGTATAAAATTTGTGCTATTTTCTATCCAAAAAAAATATTTACAAAACACGTGCAATTTGTCGCGGTTACTTGGCGTTACCACCTCTTTCGGTGGTTACGAAATTGAACTGCAACTTGAGCCGGCAGAATACCAAACGGGTGTAAAAGTTTCCAAGATATTTGTTTGCCGGGTAAATCGAATGTTGCTACCACTATAGAATCGACCCGTTAAGCTCGTATCTGGAACAATTATTATTTGATGTTTTCCTGACATCGTTTCATTTTCCGGATCAAAGGCAATGTTGTTGTTGTGATAACTCTTTTGTCAGACGAAAAAATTTGGTCTTGCTCCAGATATTTGGATTTTTTATTTTTTTATTTTTTTATGGTTATTTAAAGAAATTATGCTCAGAGTTATCAATTGTATTTCAGAAATAATAAAATGTGTCTCAGAATAGTCAATTGTATTTCAGAAATAATAATATATATTTCAGAATATCAATTGTACTTCAGAAACAGTAAAATTAATGTCAGACTAATAAACTGTATCTCAGAAATAATTAAATGTATTTCAGAATAGGAAATTTAAGAAGAACTTTAAACTCAATAAAATAAATTTTCGAAATATCTATGTAATTTCATTATTTTTATTATTGTTAAAGCTATCCAAAACTTGCCCAGTTGCCATCGCCATTGCTGTCATTCGCAAGCGTTACGACGCGGAAAATTGATAAGCCCACAATGTGTTCATGTTTCAATAGCAATAACAAACGTAACAGTATTTATATACATATATATTTGTAATCACACCCATAACCTTTTGAAATAACTACATTTGCTCAAACAACAAAAACTTTTGTGGTATGGCAAAATAGCAAAACTAACCTCAGTAACATTTCAACGGTCACTAGACACTTCGAACAGAACCATAGTTACAAAAACTACAGTAACAACAAAACAAATAATAAACAAAAATGTGCATTATGCTGCAACGAATGCACTCAAAATTGCGTTAGCTGCCCTGCAGAAAAATTTGAAAATGTTCTCAAAGAAAATTGGTCTAAGAGCAACACACTTGGTAACTCATTCCATACGGGTAACAAGAGCCTTAGCGGCAGTTTGATACATATATCGTTTATCGATAGTCACTTATCAATAACTGGAACTACTCCTAAAGTAACCGAATTGCAACTAGTTGAAACAACTTGACAACCACTACACTGGACACCATTGAATTGCTAACCTCTTACCTCCTGCCGTGCTAGTTGCATTTTCTACGTTGCAACTCATATTTTGTACATCGATTTTGTGGCTTTAAAAGTTGATAAAATTTCACATAATTTTTCACAAACTCTAAAATGCCCCCAACGTTCTTTAGTTATCCACAACTTATTTCCATTGTGAACAAATTCTGCAGCAAATGCTTATAGTATATTTTATGAAAAATAGAATTTCACCTCCACAACTTTAGCCGCAACGATTTATCATAAATGTTTAAAATCACAATTTCCGCTCACATGCGGTTGTGGGGGTCTGTTGTTTTTATTAGTACTTGTTGGTTTTGTTGTAAATTTCCATTAACCAGAAAGTAGAAGCTATTGAATCCACATACTAAAATAGATTGGTTTTATTGATGTGGTAAGGAAAAGCTTACATGTATTCAAATTTATATTTAATACGTATGCACATTAGGATGTTTCAGTTTTAGGAAATCGTTTTTGCGCAGAGCACGTTTTGATTTCTACATGGCTTCTCAACAACACTTCACTTAAATGTTTAAACATGCCAGATGTTAGTTTGTTTAGTTTGAATTGGGCTATGAATTTGAAATTGAAAATTGCTGTAATTTTAATGAAAACATATTTCTTTAACCACTCTAATGTACATGCATGTAGCAACACATTTGAATGCTTGAAGCGAATTAATGTAACTTCATCAATATTTTCAAAATTATATTTAACCAATTGCTGTACTTAAACTAATTTAGAACATTTATGTAGGCTAACAAAATTTTATGGAGCATTATGCGCATACATTTGACTGCGTCAAAATAAAAAATTTTTCGGCTTAGGGGCATTTTAAAATCGATTATATGCGTGCATAAAAATAGTGTGCGCAAATTTTTATCCCTACCACTACATGCAGAAGGAATACAATATTTTGGTGTGAAAATATGTATGTGATGTGGATTTTCAAACTTTTAATCCCGCCGTTATGTTATGTTATGTTATGTTATGTTATGTTATGTTATGTTATGTTATGTTATGTTATGTTATGTTATGTTATGTTATGTTATGTTATGTTATGTTATGTTATGTTATGTTATGTTATGTTATGTTATGTTATGTTATGTTATGTTATGTTATGTTATGTTATGTTATGTTATGTTATGTTATGTTATGTTATGTTATGTTATGTTATGTTATGTTATGTTATGTTATGTTATGTTATGTTGTGTTATGTTATGTTATGTTATGTTATGTTATGTGATGTTATGTAATGTAATGTAATGTTATGTTATGTAATATAATGTAATGTAATGTTATGTTATGTTATGTTATGTTATGTTATGTTATGTTATGTTATGTTATGTTATGTTATGTTATGTTGTGTTATGTTATGTTATGTTATGTTATGTTATGTTATGTTATGTTATGTTATGTTATGTTATGTTATCTTATGTTATGTTATGTTATGTTATGTTATGTTATGTTATGTTATGTTATGTTATGTTATGTTATGTTATGTTATGTTATGTTATGTTATGTTGTGTTATGTTATGTTATGTTATGTTATGTTATGTGATGTTATGTAATGTAATGTAATGTTATGTGATGTGATGTTATGTAATGTAATGTAATGTAATGTAATGTTATGTTATGTAATATAATGTAATGTTATGTTATGTTATGTTATGTTATGTTGTGTTATGTTATGTTATGTGATGTGATGTTATTTTATTTTATTTTATTTTATTTCATTTTTTTTTTTTTATTTCATTTTATTTTTTTAATTTTATTTTACTTTAATATATGTATCTTATATTATTTCATTCCCCCTTTTACATTTATCTTCTTTTCTTTGAATTTCAGTACTTTTTAAATATGCAATAGGACTATACACCAATGCCGCAGCTATAAAGACGTGCTTGCTGCTCTTTTGTGATAATCTATGTGCCTATGTGCTCTCGAAAAAAAAAAAAAAATACATCCATTTAATATTTCTTGAATATTCCCTAGCACTGTTACGTGCTTGTGCATCCTTTTCAAGGATAAGAATTACTTTCGTCGCTATGGCAATGAAGTGGCCTCATCTCAGTGAATGTTTACAGCATAATAGAGCAAAAGTAGCTAATGAATAAGCGAGGCATAGTAGAAAAGCGTCTTGTGGCACATAACGGAAGTATACTCTTGGACAACAAATGTGCGTTCGGGTTTGCTTCCCATGTTGTTGTCAACACAAAAACATAAAGCTGCATGCGTGAAAGTTGTTTTCTTTTTTCATAAAAGTGCAATGTTGGCTTTTTTCTCCTTTTGTTACGTTATTGAATTGTAAGCCTACTCGTTTTCTTTCTTTATTATGCCGTTTTTGTGGTTTGCCATTTTTTGTGCATCCTCGCTACTGGCTTTTGTGAAAACATTGATGCGCATAGAATTGTTGTCATTATTGGTATATGCTGTCCACTGTCGCTGTTGTCATATTGTCGTTGCTTTTACGGTTTTGTTTTCTTAGAGCTTAGTTGTTTTTGTTTTTTATTATTTTGTTTTTTGCTGTTCTGATGTTAAAACAATTTTCAGCTATTGTGTAAGCAAACATCGAATTTTATTGAGTTTTTGCTGCATCGGGCTTAGTATTAGCTGCTGATGCAATTGCATGTGATAACAGCTGTAAGGGATTTCTTTTGTTTTTAGGTTGTGAAAATTCGCTGTTCGAAAGCTCTTTTATTTGTTTTGTGGTATACTGACATGTTTCAGAAAAAAATTGATGAAAATAATTTTAAGGTGAAAAGCGCTGTTGGAACAGTACTTTTAAAAATTTTGTTGATTTTGTGTTCCATGAAAGCAATAGGCATAGACCCGTCAAAGTAGATATTAATCGTAGTCAATAATTTCTACAGAGGAGTTGATTATGAAATGTGTGGCGACTAGTAGAATATAAAAGAAATAGTGCAGAGCTCGGCGAAAGATTTATGTTCTCACAACCGATATGTGAAAACATTCTACTAAACGCTAGTTGTCAAGTGTTCCATAGGATAGACCACGATGTCTGAGTAAAATACTTGGGGGTAACTAAAATCTAAAACTGAGTTAAAAGTCAGAGCTGTTTTTAGAGTAAGATTAAGAGATTGAAAGTACCGTGAGAAAAGACTGCTTTCGGTCTATATCTGGTACATATGAGTTTTCAGTATTCTAGAATGCAATATATTGCCTGCAGAAAATATAGGAGAAAACAAATAAAAATTTGAATACAAAGATATATTGAACACTGTGCGCTAATCACCCATTAATAATTACTCATGAAAAAGCTGAAAAGTATCAGAGCAGCAAGATAAAAAAAAAAAGCTTCCAGCAGCATCCACCTACAAGGAAACTGCATATACAGACAATTCGCTCAAAGGAAGCTGTGCTGTTGGGTTGCAGTGATTCGTACGAAAATTATCACGAAAATGACAACGAGCCATGCAACAATGCAACATCATACAAACACACATACACACACTGTAATTTGCATATATGTAGATATGTATGTATGTAAGTAGTTGGTGGCATACAATTTTGTAACTTACAGAACAATGGGCAAGTATTCGAAGCGTATACACTCTCACTGCCGCTTTGTTAAAATGTGTGAAATTCAAATTATTATAATTACAACATGCAACACACATTAACTATTGTTCGAGCGTGTACAACAATGGAAACACAGCTACTACAACAACAACATAAGAATCGCCAGCAGCCAAGCCAGAATGACTTCCGCTTCCGCGATTATTGTATGAGAGCATATATTTAATGATGTAGCAATGTAAAAGGGAGTAAGTATGACGCACCGGTCTGACTGACGAAGATATTATTGCGGTGCGGAGGATTTATGGATTTATGAAAGATATTAAACAGCAAAAAACATGCTGTTAGTACTTATAAGAGATAAGCAGTACGGTGGCAGTGCTGTTTGCTTAGATGATAAATAAAGTTTGTAATAAGAGAGGTGTGTTATAAGGATCGATCACAGTCATTTCGGAAACACTTCTAAAAATAAAGGAGGGTTAAAGGCTAATGCAAAATAGTGGTGGATGCAGGATTTTGGGAGGGGGAGGGGGGGGGGGGGGGGTCCACATTCTTTTAATGAAATTTCGAGGACATATTTTATAAACAGTTTCTGAAGAAAATTACTTTTTGGATTCCAAAGGGAGGGTGAAGGAGGGTGTAGGACCCCCCGCGGATCCGCCCCTGTTGCTAAAATATTTTCAACGTCTTTAGAGACGGGTGATACGATTTTACAACGAAAAAATCTGGTATTTCTAATTTCGGTGTGGAAAGGTCTTGTTTTATGCCTGAGCCATTCATCTTTTCCAAAAAATAATAGTAGGGTATACGAGAATGAGGTGGTATTTTTCTGGTGGGTTTTAAGTAGCGGTATATATGTACTATATATATATATATCTCAGCAAATATCAGTCGCAAAGAGATTTTACCCTCAAAGCAACCGTCAGTATTTGGTTGCACTTTTTACACATTTTACAACAAAACTCTTATCGCAGACCAGCTCTTAACTGCCAAAAGACACACACACACACATACATTCACAACGCCAATGTGCCATTTTACATTGCTGCAACAAAATATAACCGTCATTGTTACATGTCATTATGGCATGCCACTTACTTATTTGCCACTTGCTACTCCTCTGGCTTCCTTCTGACGTTTTTTTTTTGTTTTTCTCCTTTGTCTTCACATACATATATTTTTTGTAAAGGACAGTTTTATGTCTTTCATTCATTGTGTTAATATGCACCGCCATGTATGTATATGTATGGATGTATGTGCGTTTGTGAATCGAGTGTGCGACGCGTTGAATTGCATAATGAAAAAGTCACGATGGCGTTGAGGCAGAAAATTGTGCGACGCGTCAACTTACGGTTGCAGGATTTCATGTTCGCCGCATTTTAATTGCACTCCCTCTCTCCTTCTGTCTCACTCTCTCTTTATGTGCGCTGTGCCGCAACACTTGATTTTATTGCATAATTTTTGGTGTCATAATACGAGTGACTTTAAAGTGTTAAGAAGAAAGGTGGGGGAAGGTTGCCGAAAAAGTGGTTGGAGTGTTTGTCTTTCAGTCAAAAATTTAGGCTTATACTTGGAAGTAAGGAACTCTAAGTGCGGGTAGGACCATAAATATTAAAAAGCCCATGCAAGTACTTTTCGACAACTTTCAGGAAGTCCATGTTAAAGCAACAGTGATTTTCTGCAGTAATATATCAACCCAATTACACTATGCAACAAATTAATAAATTTAAAAAAAAAACACCCTAACAAAATCTGTGCTGCTTCTGAGTCCGATGTTTTACATTGTGTATCGGAAACCCATTGAGATATGAAACTTAATCACATCGCTTCTTGCAGTACTCGTTAGTACCTTTCGTTTGATACCCATATTGTACTAACACATTTGGGGTCACGCTGGCCCATTTATGGCTTAGTACCTCTGAAACCAATCGAGTTATGCAAACAAAAGATAACTTAAACTTGAAGTTAGATGTCTAGTAATTCAGCGGTAACATTTGCAATTAATTTTACTCAACACTTTTTGATTGATGCGCGAACAAACGTGCACACATATAGACGAAAATTCTGAAAACTCGTGCTTTGGATTCTGTTCTCGTAACATTAAACTCTTATACCGATTTTTCTTGAATAAAATTTTATTATATGTAGATATGGGTGTCGAAAAGACCCTTTCTTAGGTTTAATATTTTTTTTTATCGTATCAGTCATCAAAAAATATCAACTACAAATTTATTTTTTTTCGCTAAGACCTTATTTTTAGCTTTTACAACTTGTTTAATTAACACAAGATTTCATCAACTCCAGTTAACAAAGTTTTTATCGTAATAAAAAATGCCTGTTAAGCAATTAATCAGTCAAGGTAGACGCAATTTAAATAATAATGAAATTTGATTGCTTTGAGTGATTAGTGCTTTTTGGTAAATGTGGATTGCGTGTCGCATAATTTTGGTGTGCTTTGCTTAATATTCGTAATAAATAAACTAAGAAACAATAAGTAAATGCTAATGGGCTATGTTGTTAATGGAAATGCTTGTACTTTATGATTGCCTCAGGTAAAATGTAAGTATTTATTAGAGCGGCGCAATAAAGCTTATGGGGTGTAAACTGTATAAAGCTTTGACTGCATAACAACTATGAAGTGGTCAGAAAAACAAATTGATGTTATGCAATTAATTGACATATTACGAAAAGTTCAAAGAAATAAAACGAAGGTGTGCTATAATTTGAAGAGTTAACATGTCGTCATATTCAGCTGTGAGCTTTCGCCCAAAAAAAAATAAAATTAACAGTTCAAAATCTAGCATTGGCGCAATTTGGTCAACACAACTAAAATAGCAAAGATACTGAAGATAAATCAAAGTGGAAAAGCATTGAAATACCTAAAAAGCAGAACAAACTCCTCACCCTTACTTCAAAGCTCACATATTCACTGTTTCCACTTTCAAAAGCTTTCTGTAATTACAAATGCTGCGTTGCAAAATTCAATTTGTTTATTATTAATAAGCTTTGCAAAGTGTCATTGCAACCGTTAATGGAAAAGTAAATTGTTCATTGTTCAAGCAAATAATCAACATCACAATTAATCAAAAGATACGTCCCTTTAAATGTCCTCAAACGTGACAAACCGTCAAGTCTACGTGGTTAATGCAAACAATTTAATTGACAAGCACATGGTTAATGTAATAGCGAAACCTGAAAAAGATTATGTTGTAGGTGGCACACATTTCAATGTATATGAGTTTAATTAATTTGTGTGTTGTAAGTTAGATTTCAAATGTCAAGTTCAGCAACCGTTTTAGAAGAAAACCCAAAAAGTATGTATGTATATCAAACGTTAATTACCAGACCATACCACATGAGCAGAGCGTACCTGCAACTTAGTTGGCTTACAACAGTGTTGCCAACTGTAGCCAAACGTTATTATACAACTTTGCTTTAACAATTGTTCGTTTGCAAAGTGTTGCGTTCAGCGCACAAAGCACTTCGGACAATGCCAAATGGGTTTGTTCTTACATTAAAAAAATATTTTATGTCAACCGTGTGCATCACTGTCTACAAAAATTGATACGCGGGTGCCAAAACATACTACTCACTTTAATATTGTTTAATTAAATTTCACGACGACTGCTATGTATGTACATTAGTGTGATGCTTTTTAAAAAAATTGTTTGTATTACTAACTAGATTTCCTAGCTCAGTGCTGCCACCTAATCCGATTATATTAATTGTTTTTTGCATATCTGCTGTTATGTCGAAAAGATTTTATTAATTTTGATAAAATATTAGAAGAAAGTTTATATGCCACATTTCAAGCTTGCATACTGTGTTGAGTAAATAAGCTTTTACAGGGTTGCCATTGCCAAATTTGCTAGGTGGAGTTAGCGCTTCCTTATATATTTCTATGCAAATAACCAAATTATTACAAAAATTATTTCAACCGTTTGGTTGTACTCTGAACCCTATGCTAAAGCTAACAGCTTTTTACAGCGTTGCCACCTATATGAAATTAATCAATCAAATAACATACAACCTACATAACATACTAATCAAAGAAAACGTATTTTTACGCAGGGCTATCATATAGCATTATGTACATTAGGGTGGGTCAAACAAATATTGAATTTTTATACCCAGCGTACTAGTACTAGTACAAGGGTATATTAATTTTGTCCACATAACGGTACTATGTAACGGCGCAAAATAATCGAGTTAGATATGGGGTTCCATATATGAAAGTTCTTAGGTTGAAAAGAGGAATTGATTAAGGCATGTCCGTCCGTCTGTCCGTCTGTCCGTCCGTGTACACGATAACTTGAGTAAAAATTGAGATATTTGCATGACATTTTGCATACAGGTTACTTTCTGGCCAAGGTAGGTTGCTATTGAAAATGGGCGAAATCGGATGATAACCACGCCCCCTTTTTCGATATCGAAAATTTCGAAAAACGTATAAAACGGGTTAATTCCATATCAGAAGCAGCTACAATGATAAAATTTGCAACATGTATTGATTTATATGTTCTAAGGCGGATTTTATCAAATTCTTTTGAAAAGGGGCGTGGCACCGCCCACATATATTGGAAGAAATTTTAAAATTTTGACTCTTAATAACTTGAGAACAGTTTATGCTAGTATAACGAAATTTTGTAGAGGGCATACTATTGTTGTGTTAAATTCAGATATAGAAAATAAACGAAATCGCTTGGCGACCACGCCTACTTTTTTATAAAAGTTATATTGAAAGGAGGTGGAAATATTGAAAAGTCCATATCTAATTAACTGATACCGCTATAATAATATAATTTGGTACATACATCAATTTTCATATTCTTTACATTATTTTTGCAAAATTTTGGAAAGTGGGCGTGGCACCGCCCACAAGTGAATAAACAAAATATCAACATTTCACTATTAACAAGCCACTGTGAAAGTATCATAAAGATCTGCAATGAAAACTGATCTTCAATAGGGACAAACAACATAATAAAATCCGTGGGCGTGCCACCACCCACTTTTTTAAAATTAGGTAAATATTGATTAATGGACACATATATCCGTATATCAAAAAATTTCACAAAATACGTTAAAAGTTATGGGCATGGCACGCCTTCTTTTCCAAAGTTATATATAGGCCATGGTATAACCCTTGTAAAGATCGATTCAGTACTTTTGGCTCATGTAAGCGGTTAAAGCTTTATAAGCAATGGTGGGCAGAGCAGCTCTATAGAGCTGCGAGAGTAAAATCGTGTGTACGTATACAAAAGCGGTGAGAATGAAATGCGCTCAATTCAATTTCAAGAGTACAAGAAACAGGTTTCTGCCTATACGTTACACAGTGGGCAACTTTGTTTTATATTGATGAAAGTTGTATGATGTTTGAAATTGGGTGGGAAATTGAAGTTATTTTTCTTTTATATAGCCACAATGCATAATTTCTCCAGGTCGTTAAATCTTATTACAGAGTTCAATTTAAAGCGACATTTTTTGGCGTTCCACAGGGCTATTAATGATTTCAGCAAAAATTACTGAAAAATATGTTCTTTCGGAAGCAAACTTACTTACTTGCAAATAAAAGAATTAAAAGGATTGCCTGTTACTTTTGAACAAAGAAAGAGTATATTTAAAAAAAAAAGCTAACTATGCTTTGGAATAAAAAATAGTATTTTCTTGTTGCAAAAAACAAATCAAAACAATATGAAAAAATATAAACCTGAACTAATATTTTTAAATAAAAAAATATATGCTTTATTTTGAAAACTTAATAAAAAAAGCAAAATATAAACTAAAACCAAACCAAAATGGAAACTAAACCAAAATAGTTACTCGTGAAAATCGGGGTTGGCCCCACTGTCCTCTCAAAAGCACACTCATACAAGCACAAGAGGTGCTGTACATTTGTTTGTAGTGGTGCCCACCGCTGTTTATAAGCAAGGAGCGTGGCCGCGCCCACCAAATTCGCTATTGTTTAGGCTCGGAATAGATTGGTTTTTAAAATGGGCGAAATCGGATGAAAACTACGCCCCCTTTTTCTGAAAACTAACGCTGGGTATTTAATGTTCGGTTCACCCGAACTTAGACTTCATTACTTTTTTTTTTTAAATTTACTCAAAGTTTTTTAGAATCATAGAGTTAAGTCGTCTTAATTTTTGCGTCAAAATAAAACTCGGTAAATACTCATTAGTACATTAACCCCCACACTTAAACGCGACCCTGGATTTTGTATCCCACCCGACCAACGCTCACGAGAATGCTTAAGTTTTCGAAGCTTTAGCAATACTTTTCCTGATAAAAGTATCGAGAACTGATTCCGAGAAACTATCGTAAAAGTATTACCTATCGCTCAGTTTGTGGCAGCAGAGCACACTTTCTCGAAATAAGATTTTGATACGTTTACGATCCTTTTTCGTGCTGTAAACGGATTGCAAACGAATCTTGTTTCGATACGTTTTTTTATCGAGAAAGTATCTTAAACAGTATCTAAAATGGATCGAAAATACTTACGTTTGCGCTAAATTCCAATTTATTCCCCATATAAAAAAGGGTGCTTTTTTCTGTTGATTTCAATATTATTTAATTTCATTTTAATGTTAAGAAATGTAAGTAGAGAAATGTAATTAAATACTTAAACTATAAATTAGTAAATACATTTATTTAGTGGTTTTTGTTTGAGTTTCTTGTTGAACTTGCTTTTCAATTCGCGGTTGTTTTGCGGCTAAATATTTATCTACTTTTGACACTCTATCGTGCGGGTATTGGAAATATTTTTGGCTCACCCTGTCGAATTCCGACGCCTCCAAAGCAAACGTTTTTGTAAAAGAACCTAAAATGGGTATAAAAATGGACTTAGGTCGCTTTAAAAATGCTTAATTATAATGTAGGTACTTACCTACGTAAGTATGTTGTAATATGTGTTTTCCTTTTATTGATAGTTATTTCAGATTTGTTCTTGTTTCTTATTTTAATCCACGGCCTGGAAAAAGAAATAATTATCAAGATATGTTATTATATTATTATTAAAAAAAATTTCAAACATGCCCAAACTAATTTTCATTAGAAACTTACCTTTAGTTGGTCACGTCTTGTCTGTTACACAAAATAGTAATTTTTATAATTTTTTGTTAAAAACGTTTTTTATTTAATTGACAGAAAATTCAAGTATTTCAAAAAAAAAAAAAACAAGTAAGGAAGTCTAAGTTCGGGTGAACCGAACATTAAATACCCAGCGTTAGTTTTCAGAAAAAGGGGGCGTGGTTTTCATCCGATTTCGCCCATTTTAAAAACCAATCTATGCCGAGCCTAAACAATAGCGAATTTGGTGGGCGCGGCCACGCTCCTTGCTTATAAAGCTTTAACCGCTTACATGAGCCAAAAGTACTGAATCGATCTTTTCAAGGGTTATGCCATGTCCTATATATAACTTTGGAAAAGAAGGCGTGCCATGCCCATAACTTTTAACGTATTTTGTGAAATTTTTCGATGTACGGATATATGTGTCCATTAATCAATACTTACCTAATTTTAAAAAAGTGGGTGGTGGCACGCCCACGGATTTTATTATGTTGTTTGTCCCTATTGAAGATCAGTTTTCATTGCAGATCTTTATGATACTTTCACAGTGGCTTGTTAATAGTGAAATGTTGATATTTTGCTTATTCACTTGTGGGCGGTGCCACGCCCATTTTCCAAAATATTACCAAAAAACCTTTAAACATCACTAATAACATCATCAGGTGAATGAGTGTACTAAATTTTAGTATTATATCTTTATCAGTTATACAGATATTGCATTTTCCGGTTTCCTAACTCTCGTTTAGAGAACTTTAGTCCAAAAAGGGGCGTGGTCGTTCACCGATTTTTCTTATTTTCTGTGGTAGTACTCTACATAAACATAACATGCCTGGAACCTAGTTTCGTAAACCTATCTCACACCGTTCTGAAGTTATTAGCAGTCGAATTTGAAAATTGCTTGACTCATAAGTGGGCGGTGCCACGCCCACTTTCCAAAATTTTGCAAAAATAATGTAAAGAATATGAAAATTGATGTATGTACCAAATTATATTATTATAGCGGTATCAGTTAATTAGATATGGACTTTTCAATATTTCCACCTCCTTTCAATATAACTTTTATAAAAAAGTAGGCGTGGTCGCCAAGCGATTTCGTTTATTTTCTATATCTGAATTTAACACAACAATAGTATGCCCTCTACAAAATTTCGTTATACTAGCATAAACTGTTCTCAAGTTATTACAAGTCAAAATTTTAAAATTTCTTCAAATATATGGGGGCGGTGCCACGCCCCTTTTCAAAAAATTTGGTAAATTCCGCCTTAGAACATATAAATCAATACATATTTTATCATTGTAGCTGCTTCTGATATTGAATTAACCCGTTTTATACATTTTTCGAAATTTTCGATATCGAAAAAGGGGGCGTGGTTATCATCCGATTTCGCCCATTTTCAATAGCAACCTACCTTGGCCAGAAAGTAACCTGTATGCAAAATTTCATGCAAATATCTCAATTTTTACTCAAGTTATCGTGTACACGGACGGACAGACGGACGGACATGCCTTAATCAATTCCTCTTTTCAACCTAAGAACTTTCATATATGGAACTTTATATCTAACTCGATTATTTTGTGCCGTTATATAGTACCGTTATGTGGACAAAATTAATATACCCTTGTACTAGTACTAGTACGCTGGGTATAAAAAAATCGTCCGTTGAAGATCCGAGACTCGTACATGTGTCGAACTCCCAAGTTACGAGAAACTATCGTAATTCTCTTATGCTCGCTAACATACGTTTCTTGGTCGAGTGGGATGTATCACCCATCTCGAAACATACCATACGCTTTATTACAACTTTTTCAACCACCCTAATGTATACAATTCGCCTATTGTGTTTCAGTGTTGCGTGTCAATGTCATTAATCACATCATTATATTGCATTTCACTTTCCTTTCATATTTACACCACTCAAAAGGTGTGACATAAATATAATTACATATGTATGTATGTATGCATGTTTGAAGGCCCCTCCTCTGCTCCGACATACTAGAAGCGACATAATTTGAAAAGGTACATGAAAGGAAATTAGTAGCAAGACGTGTATGAATGCCTCAGCGAGCTTATATATGTACATATACATATATATGTATGTATCTATGTATCTACTTAAGTATTCAATTAAATGGTAGTAGACTTCCTTTAATTACAGAATGATGTTTTTATATTACAGAACAGCTAATATCGGCAGGTGAATGGGTTGATAGAATGAGATGACGAAATGGATATGAATAGTTTCGAATGATATGTCAGATACTAGCTGACCTTAAAGTGATTAAAATAACTATGAATAATAAAAATAGTTGAAAATGGAAACCAAAAGACTAAAAGCTCCTTCTTGAAATGGTAATGAAAAAGAAATTTACTTGAAAAAAAATTAGTTCTTGCTTGCCGAACTGGAATATATGTATAGAACCTTTGTTGTCGCCTTGAAAAAACTCAAAGAAAATTCCTAAGCAGCACGCATTTAGGCAAAAAAAAACGGTGTCACATGTTGGCGGACGATTTACTTTGATGTGCGTGCGGAAATTTATAGCGATGCACTTATGCAAATGAGATTGTGAATAACCCCTTTTTGACAAATTCTATTGCGTGCACTAAATAAACATAAACAACGACTTATTGTGCTACCTTAACGTTTGCAAATGCTTATGCTTGATACCATTGCGGGAATATAGAAAACTTTTCATAGGAAAAATTAATACACGTTTAAAATAGTTTGAGTTAATTTAAAACTTTTTTGTAATACATAGAAGGGGAAAATAAGTTTTTTCGGACAAAGCAAAAGGGTACTCTAATAAAATCCCAAAAGTATTCCGTACTGCTTTCGAAATGATGCGAAAAAGTTCAGGAACCGAATAAAATATACTGTCGGCAATCAAACAAAAATCCTTTGGAACCAATCATCATTCTGAAAAATGTTGAACAGAACTCGTAACGGTTTTGAAAGGCATAGCAAAGGTGTTCCCAAAACTGCCCAGTTGTCTCCAAAACTAGCTCCATAATAGTTTCGAATCGATTTTTAATTTTAAAAACAACAAAAAAAAAACATATTTTTTTTTATAAAACTTCAATTTAAAATGCTTAAAAAATTAATTTAAATTGCAATTAGGGCAGCTGTAGCTTGCCATCAAATAAGAAATTATGCATAGGACATAAAGTCATTACAATTTAATTATTAACAAGAACCAAAAAAAAAAAGAAAACAGAAAAAATCTGTTAGTTGAGCTTTATATAAATGGACCTAACACAAACATTTTTTTAGAGTAAAGACGTGGTCTCTATAAAAATTGATTGATATTGAAGAAATTTGTTTTTTAATCAAGTCCCAATTTAAATTTTTGAATTATTGTTCTACCTATTTTACTGTTTCAAAAACGCCATATCTGAACGAAAATTTCATATATTTTCAGCTGAGAAATAGGGTGATCTTCCACTCAGCGGTCCATATATTATAAAGGTAGCAATAATAAAAAAACACTATTCCTATTTACTAACACTAAATAGTGGATTATCTGTGTCATAATGTAATGTGATTTTTAATCTTGATTGCCATTAGCGTCTAGCATTAAAGTTAACTAGCCAATTAGGGAAGCTGATAACAAAAGAGCCAGTAAAAAAAAAAATAGTTAGCACATGCATATATAATTTTCAGTAATGCAATTTCGCTACTGCAATTAAGAGAAAAAATTTATCGATTTAGTATTAATATTTAAATTATTTATAGTTTGAAAGTGCGTTATCTGATATTATTGTAATGGTGTGAAAATATAAGATTATTTAGATAACACACTTTACTCTTTATTTATTGCGATATATTAATGAGAATTTTTTCAAAAAAAGTAAGATTGTGGTAAAATTTAACATTATATAAATATATGAGTTTAGCTTAGCTATGGTTTACATATACCATTTCATTAATTAGTTATTTGCAGGCTCTAAAAAATGTTTTGAATATTTTTCCTTGAAACGCTCCTGATCAGAATACGCTTACACTGAAAGTAGTTTTCCTATCTGTAGATAAATACCTATATACATGCAAATACATGATATGTATATAACCTAGTAACAATATATATACATATATATGCATAAATACACATAAGTGCCCTTGCATTCTGTCTTTGAATATATGTAGATATGTAGTGTTAACTCGAACTGCTCAATAAATTTAAA
Organism: Sphenella marginata; assembly: GCA_951509765.1. Classification (NCBI taxonomy): domain Eukaryota; kingdom Metazoa; phylum Arthropoda; class Insecta; order Diptera; family Tephritidae; genus Sphenella; species Sphenella marginata. Next base: position 5,549,126 of record OX608079.1, on the reverse strand, counting down.
TACGAAATTAAAAGTACACTTCAATTAAACACCAATGAAAACTTTTAAGTGGAATACTTGAACAGATGAAACCACTTTTATTTCACACGTACAAGCAATCACACAAATACACGAAGCATACATTTAGGCGCACGGACATAGTAACAATATAATATCGCTCATTTGCTGCAACGTCGTCATAAGTCAAAAATCACTAATATTGAGTTGAATACGCAAAAATGTACCCAATATCATGGTCTATATTGTGTAAAAAATTCTTCATGATTCGTTGAAAATTGAGCGCTTGAGATAAAAATTAAGTGCTATCTTTACGTGTACAATATATGGCAAACGCAACTTTAAAATGGCTCTCCTCAATAAAAGTGTTTTTTGAGTTATGACGACGTTGCAGCAAATGAGCGATATAAATGTTATTGTATTTCTGAGCAAAATGATAATCTGTTGAAAAAGCATTAAAATCAGTTCAAAGTTTTGAGTTACACATACACAAACACATTGGTATAAATATGTGTCTAAGAGGTCATATTTTAACAATAAATATTTATATCAATGAATATTTAAAGGATTTAAACAATTGAACACAGCTAGCAAACAGAATTATAGTTCTGATGTTGCTATATTTATATGTTTTGCATAGGCTATTTCTAGTGTAAATAACAATAATAATAAAACCATGTATTGAAATAACCAGTACAAATTTAGGATGTCTAGGTCGGGAGTAAAAGTCAACGATTTGAATTTTTTCGGGTTCATAAAGAGGGCACTATATTAAAAAATAAAATAAAATAAAATCAAACAAAATAAAATAAAATAAAATAAAATAAAATAAAATAAAATAAAATAAAATAAAATAAAATAAAATAAAATAAAATAAAATAAAATAAAATAAAATAAAATAAAATAAAATAAAATAAAATAAAATAAAATAAAATAAAATAAAATAAAATAAAATAAAATAAAATAAAATAAAATAAAATAAAATAAAATAAAATAAAATAAAATAAAATAAAATAAAATTAAAAAAAATAAAATAAAATAAAATAAAATGAAATGAAATGAAATAAAATCAAATAAAATAAAATAAAATTAAATAAAATAAAATAAAATAAAATAAAATAAAATAAAATAAAATAAAATAAAATAAAATGAAATGAAATAAAATAAAATAAAATAAAATAAAATAAAATAAAATAAAATAAAATAAAATAAAATAAAATAAAATAAAATAAAATAAAATAAAATAAAATAAAATAAAATAAAATAAAATAAAATAAAATAAAATAAAATAAAATAACGGGACTACGCATAAGTCGAAAAAATATACATCCCTAATGCTTATGCATATATGTATAATGTTTAGTTTGGTAAATATTTTGAAGCTAATATTTCTGATAGTGTTTTAACACAAATTGAACTTAATAGCTAATATTTTATCAATTTAAGCTTTTTGTAATTTGATTTAATTGTTGTTTTTCTATTTAGGAATAATATTTTTAATGACGGCAGTGAATGAAGCTGGCATTGTGCTGTGCTGTCATATCACTGGAAATTTGCTTTGAACAACAATTATTGTACTCGACAAAAGAAGACTGAATACAATGAGTTTGACTAAATTTTGTTAGCTCTCTTGGCTCAAAAACTTTTAAAATGGATAAGTATTTATTTGAAAAAATCACTTCACTGTGTTGACGAGGAGTACTGTGATTGTAAAAGTTTCCCCTTCTACATGTCCTCACGCAATAATTTTCTCGTAGAAGTCACCACCTAACAAATTAAGCATCTCCTATTTCGAATTCGAAGTTGAATTAAATATAATGAACTGGATATAATTTCTATATAACAAGAAAATATTAAGCAATTTGCCATTTCATTTTTATTGACTTCAATGAAATGTGGAGGGAAAGTATTTCACGTAAACTTCACCTCAAACATGCAAGGTAGATTCGACAGCAATACTGAATGTTCTTCAGGTAAAACGAATCCGTATTCTTTGGGAAAAAATTTGCAAAAAATTGAAGGTTGGCATATTGAAATTCTAGTAAAAGAGAAACAAAGCTATCCATACTCAACTGTTCGAAAACCCCCTCCCTGACTGCTACTCTTTCATGGGTGTTGTTTGAACCATCGAACTACTATATATTGGTTTCGACAGGTTCTTCCCTAGACTTAGCCGAACTAACTTTTTGGCTTACAGTGTGTGATCATTGCTCGTCGTCTTCTGAATTGTGTATTAAGATCTTTCTTTTGCTTCTAGGTGACAAAAAAATGTTCCTTCTGATGAAGTTGTTGTGGTCAAAGGCAAGACGGTGCTTGTCAGTTATTCACCAGCATTATCATGACTTTTAATGTTCTTTTATAGGCTCATTAAATTACACTTTATTTTGCTATAAAAATAAATTATTGAATGATAAAACACCAAATATAAGGACCAGTAACGCATGCTTGCACACAGCGGCTCTTATGGCTACCCTGCAAAAAATGCGGTTAGTCTAGAAACAGTCCGGGACGAGTCGCAAAGGAGGATGCAACGCAGACCTGTTCTGATCACTTTGTATAGGCTGAACTGTTAAAATTTGTTTGAGCATGTCCTATGAAGAGACTAATTGTAACCTTAAATACCCGAACGGGTACGAAGAGACTGATCCACTCTCCAGCGCATTTTATTAGCTCCTATAAGTATGCTACAAAAACTAAAATTTACTTTTAACTCCTATGAGCATGCTACACAAATTGAATTATAGCCAACTGTAGACCAAATCGATCGATCGCGTATCACTCTTTTTATAGATAAGTCACATGATTTCTTGCAGGGACGTACATACGTATGTACTTAAGTATGTGTAAGATGAAATAAATTGCAAATATTCTAGACATTTCCGTAAAAAAGTTTGAGTAATGAAGATAAACCGATTATAAGGAGTCAAGGAAAAGAGTGCAGTAGTCAATTTGACACGGAACAGCGAAAGCTTACTTGTAATGGTATTTAAGAAATATACTGAAATTAGATCATAAAATCTCTAAACGGTTGAAGTATGCTATAATGTAGACATCAAACGTTTGAAAGGTCAATCACTTTGATGAGCATTTCTGTTGATGTGGGTGTAATTTTGTTTCTTTATGGTGCGATTGGAATGAAGGAAGTATTCTCATTTGGTATAGAAATATTTTTTCTTTTGTTTTGCTGTTTTTAAGAAGAGTGCACTAACTTAAATTTTGTTTTGTAATAATTTTTCGATTAATAGATATAATTAAAAAAAATTTTGATTTTCCAATTTTTTAAAATTTTAAATTTTTCAAAATCGAAATCTTATATATAAAATTCTCGTGTCACAGTTTTTGAAACCATACTCCTCCGAAACGGCTTGACCGATTCTCATGATATTTTGTGAGCATATTGAGTAGGTCTGAGAATCGACCAACATCTATTTTTCATTATTCTGGGAAGTGGACCAGGGACCGAAATATTCCAAACTTTTCTGTTTATGGTGCGATTTTCTTCAAATTTGGTACAAAGGTACCACTCTACTTTTGTTAAAATTCGGGCATTCTTTTTTTCCGGGAAGTGGACCAGGGACCGAAATTTTTTTCAAACTTTTTTATTTATGGTGCGATTTTCTTCAAATTTGGTACAAAGGTACCACTCTACTTTTGTTAAAATTCGGGCTTTCTTTTTTTCCGGGAAGCGGACCAGGGACCGAACTTTTCCAAACTTTTTTATTTATGGTGCGATTTTCTTCAAATTTGGTACAAAGGTACCACTCTACTTTTGTTAAAATTCGGGATTTCTTTTTTTCCGGGAATTGGATCAGGGACCGAAATATTCCAAACTTTTTTATTTATGGTGCGATTTTCTTCAAATTTGGTACAAAGGTACCACTCTACTTTTGTTAAAATTCGGGGTTTCTTTTTTTCCGGGAATTGGATCAGGGACCGAAATATTCCAAACTTTTTATTTATCTTGCGATTTTTTCCCTAAATTTGGGCAGAACAACGTCTGCCGGGTCCTTCTAGTAATTATGTAAATTTCACCTCTAAATTTTCTGCTCAAATTTGCCTCTGAGATATATCAAGATAAATAAATAAAAATTTGGGACATTATATTTAAAAAAAAAAAATTTTTTTTGTTTGGGCCGTCACATACTTAAAAAAATTTCAAACTGAGTTGATCCAAATCTCAGTAGTCAAACTTGGGCTCCATTGTGTTATCTGTGCAAAACCTAAGATGCTTAGCTTAAGCAGCTTATTTCGAAGTATTACATCACAAAAGCCTTTAGAGATTACCCGAATCATCTACTTTGTTTATTAGGGTGTTCATTATTTTCATAGATGACTATTTTTTACGCTAATCCATAATCTAAACTACTCTTAACTAATGATTCATGGGCAATATTAATCCTAAGTCAATTAGAGGCTTTGTTAAGAGATTGAGTGGTTTCTTTAATGCATAAATATACTTAAATACAGGTATGGAGAGTATGAGAGTAAAGACATGAGCTGCTTCTGTGAACTCTGCATAATCCATAAAAGTGTTTAGACTATCCTGCCACAACTGCCTATGTTTACATTTATTATTAAACATACTTGATCTTTTAACGCATAAAACTACAACAAACTAGTTACTAATTACTAGCTGAAAAACTACATATAATGAGTTAAGTTGCATGCACCCAAAGCTTGTGTGTGTGTGTGCATTAGAGTGACTGACTATGTTTCAATTTTCTTGGCATAAGTATCAAAAATATATCAACATTCTTAATTAACAATTAAATCAACAACTAATCTCTTCCGTATTGAAATTTTGAATACCTTAGTACTAAGGCTTAAAGTACACAGGCATGACTTACAAACTGCTTAGTAATGATTGCAAAAGTACTTATACTTGCCTTTATTAAATACTTAGTGCTGAAGAAAAAAAATCTTATAACAACACTACAATGCATATCGCTTAATGAATTATGCATTTTTTGGCAAGTTGCTCCGTGCTGCTCAGTAAATATTTTTAATTTGAAATTGATTTAAAAAAAAAAAAAAATCATTAAATATGCTAGCATTTACGGAGAAAGTACTAAGTATTCTTGCAATACTACCATTTTCTAATTTCATTGGAATTTGTTTTTTTCGCCTATAAAATTAAGCACTCTAATGCTCACAACGAAACAAATGTTCATCATACGCCATGTAGTCACACAATTTTCCTTCATTCACCAACACTTAATACTACCTTCAAGCCATTACGTTCCACAACAGCTTATTACTTTATAACAAAGCCGCTACTAACGTACTGTGCTTGCTTGCTTGCTAAACTAAATATTTTTCATGGTATCGTGATTTTGAGCAATTTTTCTTTATTTTATTTTTACACAACTTACCCCACCATGTTCCATGTATGAGTGTTTGTATGTGATTGGTATATATGTATATAGTAAACTATGTATATTTGTATTTGTTTCGCATACTAAGTATATTTGCTTTTAGTATGAGCAGCTATCAGTTGGCGCAAAGTAATTAAGCAAAGTTGAATTCCATTTCACTAAGTAATTTTTACTAATGCTGATAGGTCAACGTTACGCTCGTTTACTTACACATGCCTACTTACATATGTATGTACGCACACACACACACACATACATACATTTATACATGCATTTATCATTCATTCATTCGTATGTCGGGTCCATTTGTTGGTTGGTTAGTTGGCGGTCGAATAACGTTGGTCTGCAACTGGCAGCAATGTTGCGATATTACTGCCTAACCCCATATATCACTACACACATACATGCATGCATACATTCGCACATACATTCACACATTCACACATACATACCTACCATATCGACAGCCACACTGCAAAACCCTGTATGTTCAAAACCAAAAAGTTTTCAGGATAGGGAAAAAACTGTAATAATTATAACGTATGTATATGAGCGACGGTTATTTCATTTTACCACTGGAAAGAAACGGGAAGTTGTAACCCGATTTTGACTGAATTTTAATGTGCGAAATATCACGATCTATGGGAAAGGCTCAGAACCTTATTTTTGGAAAAATAGTGACTTACGGGGTTTTGCAGTGTGGCTGTCGATATAGTCTTCTTTTTGTGCTGTTATTGTTTTTGATCTATAGTTTTAGTTGTTGTTTTCATGCATGCTTTCAGTTATTTATCGCTTACTAAATGGATTTTGTAACCAGAGTATAGCGCTACCAATACACTGACACACATACATACATACATACATACATACAAATGTGCTATGCGGCAAAACTGAGTAAAAGGTTTTTTTATTTAGCTCTGTCTTCATACATGTATGTATGTATATATGTTTGTATTTGTACGAGTAAAGTTCTGTGCCGCTTTTATTAGTGTAAAATATTTCTATAGCGCCATATAGTGTAAGGAATACAAAAAAAAAAAAAAATAATCTTGTAACATTTCGCTCATTGTAAGCACGAGTATATATTTACTCAGTGAAAGTGCTACTAAAAGTTATAACTTATTTATATCGAAACTTAAGTCTTCTTCTTTGTTGTGTATACAATTTGTACAAAGTGAAAAATGATTGATTGAAATTTGCTATTATAATAAGTTGATTTGAAGCAATAGCAATTTGTCGCTTCTCCTTCAATAGATTCCTTCAATGGAAATCAGTTCGTGATGGGTGTTAATGTACACATTTTTGTTATTGTAATTTTACACTTAACCGAAATAAATTAGAGAAAGTGAAGTATTGGCGCAAGTGCTGTTGGTTTGGCAAGGTTTTTGGTTTTGGTTTGAGAGCATAAATATCAATCACTTTACCTAACACCTGAGGCGAACTAAACTGAGCTGATATGAGCGCAACTAGCAACCAAGATAAAGACTGCGTAAAGAGATATGAAGCAAATCAGAACAAAAAAAAAAAAAAAAAATCATAGATTTAGAATAAGGAAAATTTAGAAAAGGGAAGAAGAAACAAAGAAAATATTAAAATTAGCGGAAAAGCAAACAGAAGCAGAATGTGAAAATTAGAAAAATTGGAAAAAAGGGGGGGAAAAAAAACACATTCAAGAAAACTAAGAAACAAACTTAAAAGTTAAACCACGAAGCAAAAAAGCACAATTATTATAAAATTCAGAGTGCTGCAAATTGTGAGAGTCAGTGTTAGCATGAGAGTGAAAGAACCCCTACGGTTAAAGTGAACTTGACATTGAACGGAATGTGAAAGGAATCAATAAATCAAATCCTCGATCATCGAAAGTCAAAATAGACGGAAAATATCTGTAAACGGAAACCTAAGAGTGACAATGAACCTAACAATATTTGACCACAGCAGTGACTTTCCGATTTATACACCCGAATAGTTAAACTTAACGAAACCGCGCTTAACAGTGACTTCAAAAATAATTGTCAATGGAATGGATACTGTGATCGCAGCTATGAAAGTTACCAGAAGTGAACTACACTCGTGAGATACCGAGGTAGTCAACGGAATATCGAAATATACCGGAACAGTGATGGTGACAAGAACATAGACAGTTACCCAAATCTAATTCACGAAATTAATAAAGATTGTAATCGGCACAATCGGATGATAATGTTGCTAGTCTTTGCTACTATGATATCTGGAAGTGTATTTAAATCGCTAAACTGTGCTACAAACCAATGTATGTGGTCGAACTTATTTTAAGATAACGTATCTAAAATCCTATAAATTCTTAAAGAGCTTATGGCTCCAGCAAATGTTTTTTGCCCAACTTCTCTTTTCAACATCATGTGAAAGCTCAATAAATAAAAAAAAAATTCGAATGTGAATTTTATCTCCAAATTTTATCCTGGAATTTTCTTAAAAATAAAATCTATAAAAGCGCTTCATTTGCAATTTAATGATAACTCAGCTCTTCTTCATACATTTGCGCTCATACATAGCTCACAACTGCTTTTAACGTCTTCTTTAAATAAAAAGCCTTTGCGTGCATATAACCAACGGCGCTCCATTTTGAGGTGCATTTTCGTACGAAGTTTTCTTTTGACACAAAATTACGAACTGTATTTGCTGTCCATTTGCAACTCAATGCTGCACAATCAGGTTATCAAAAAAGTGTGTTTTATTTGAAAAAAAGAACTCAATAATTTTCTTTAAAATTTTTTTTTTTTATGATTACTGCAAACATCAGCAGCTTGTGCTGCACTGCTGTGATAAGTTTTTGCATAGAGATTGCTGCGTCAGCTGGGGGCTACGAATGAGGAGCGTACGGCGTATGCAAGATTATGGAGGAGTCGATGAAAACTCTCAACACTTTCGCTGCAAGTGAGTAGACATATGTATGTACATATATACAGTTGTGTTCAATATAATAGTAGTGGTGTTGGGTTCGAATTTGTTTCACGTGAAATGTATACTTTGGAATGTTCTATATTAGAGCATTGTAAGGGTTAATGCGCAAGCATTGTCAAGCATGCCGGTTTTGACAGTTGTATTACTCCTTTTGTTTTTACACTTTGGCTTTGACTTTGTTCTAGAATTGTTATTCGACACGACCGCCCGCCTTTGCAAATAAGAACTTGAATTGTAATTTAAAGTGTGTTTGAAGTAATTAAACTAACTGGCGTAAAACGCATCAAGTACCACTTAAAACGAGTTTTAGGCGATACCCTGCTATCTTACGAAGAATTTAGCACGGTATTGGCAGAAGTGGAAGCCTGCGTGAACTCGCGTCCAATCTGTGAGATATCTACAAGTGCAGCCGATCTCGAGGTTCAAACGCCGGGGCATTTCATAATTGGTGAGCCGCTCAAGTCAATCCCGGAACCTGAGGGTCAAGGGTTCCGCGGAAATCTCCACCAGCGCTGGCACCTAATTTCTTCAATAAGACGGCATTTCTGGCGCCGTTGGAGAGACGAGTACCTCCTTAGCCTGCAGCGCCGCACCAAGTGGTTTCGCTCGTCGCGTAATCTCCAAGAAGGAGATGTTGTAGCTGTGTTGAACGAGGCTACTCCTCCCACGAAATGGATCCTCGCAAAGGTAATTCGAAGTCACCCCGGAGCAGACGGTCTCGTACGAGTCGTGACAGTGAAGACGGCTAATGGGGAATACGTTCGACCAGTTGCCAAACTCTGCTTGCTACCAACGAAAGGGGATTTATTTAGCGAAGGCGACTAGTAATGCAGAAAAATAATTGATTGTCAACCTTATTCCACATTTGTACATAAGCATCACATTGTAATCTTAAATTTGCATTTTTTTTCAATATGTCTTTACACCTTGCATTCCAATCATAAGTTGAACTTATCATGTACATACCTTAGATAGTGGTATTAAATCGGATATCGGATGGCAAAAAATATTCTGAAGCTTAAGAAAAATTTTTGAGCGAGTTTGAACTTGCTCAATGCCTTATTAAAATTGATTGATGTTCAAAACTGCATATTCAAAAACTTTCTAGAAGTGTTGGAAAAATTTGGAAAATTTTTATGGTCATTTTTTTAAGTTTAATCAATTTTCCTAAACTTTTTGTAAACTCTGAAATTTCTTTTAATCTGGTTTCTGTTATAAAATTTGCTAATTTTAAATAAAAATTATTATTGAAAAATTTTCAATTTTAAAACTTGCTTTTTCTTTTATTTTTCACCATTGGGCCATTTCCCATATTTCCCTTGAAGAGCTCAAGGCCAGTGATAATAATCGTTATCTTTGATTTTAGTATTAAAAATTATTTTTAGGGTTGATTATTGCTAATAAAAAAAAATTTCATAATGGTGTTTATTTATAAATAAAAAACTAGAATAATTAAAAAAAAAAAAATTAAATTGCTGTCAATATTATTGATTACATACATTCCAATATTAGAGAGAGCTCTTAATTCTTTTCAGGTTCGATCATTTATGTATCGATTTCCTACAGGGATCACATATACACATACATACACACATTCAAATTAACAGCCTGTAACTAAAATTTTCTAAAATATTTTGTTTTAAATAAATTCTGACAACTTTTTTAAATTTAATTTAAAATTTTGGTATAAAAATGCATTGAAGCAGCAAAAGCTAACTAACGAGCTCTCGTAAGACGTTTGTTTATTACACCTTAAATTGGTCATTGTTATGTACAAATGTAAGCGTATGTATGTATGTATAAGTGCAAATTTATTTATTTATGCGCTTTGTACTGTAAAAATAACAATAATTCATGGCTTAGACAAAAGTAACATAGCAATTCTTAAACGGAAATGACAACAAAATGCAACCAATGCACAATAGAAAAGTTTACAAATACATATGTACATACATATACATATATAAATGCACATATGTACATATGTACATAACTATTATATGCATTATTATATTAGCAAATAAATAAATTAAATTCATAAAAGCTTGTATAGCACAATATTATCAAAAGGATTATATGAGTTATGTGTATTTTTATATTTATTTAAGTGTTTGTACATGTGTATGTATATGTATAGGTATGCATGTATGCATTTTTAGTTTATATGCAAGTTTAGCTTCAGGTTAATACGTATTTTGGAATTTCATTAAAATTTATCAATATTTGCACAAGAAAATAGCAACGTCAAGCAAGTTGCAAGTCAAAGAAATATTTGCAACACAGGCAAGCAAACAGAAGCTCATACACATACATACATATACAACAACAAAGAAAATGTTGTTGCACAGAAATTGCTTATACAAGCATTTAATAAATTTATTATTGAGCAAGCTACAATAGCGTCTGTAGAAATGTGGCATAAAGCTTTAAGCTTCAAGAAACTACGAAAGATTTTTTTTTAAATTGTAGCATTAATTTCGAAACTTTTCGATTTAAAAAAAATAAGGCAAGCAGCTTCTTTTAATTTGGTATAAACCGTTTTCAAATATGCAGCCGAGATAATGTAAGCTTTTACTCTCTCTCCCTCTCTACCCCTCCGTCCTCAAATTCACATACAATGCTTGCATTTCACTCGAGTGTGGCTGCTGCTCCAAGACCCAGCTGCAACATCTTGCACTTACTTGTGCTTTCTTACGCAGGGTCGCACTGACCCAATACACCATTAAGGGGTTAATGCACATCACAAAATAAATGTGCGCAACAGCGTAGTGCTAGTTTATAGTTTTTTCTAAGTATTTTTCTTTTTTCATATTTTTTTTTCCTTTTTCCTCGCACACATTTTTCTGGTTTAACTAACTGTAATACTCTACTTTATTTGCGCTATTTGTTTATTATTGGCATTCTTTTGTGAAATATTTTCTTTTGCGTATTTACAACTTTCTTTTATCTTTAGCATGTTACAAATGCTCAACAATGTTTATGTTGCTGCTTTACCGCCAACACATCAGTCTTAGTCAGTTTACATCCGCGTTAACGTTTTTTTTTGTTTTTTTGTTTTTGCTGATTTATTTAATTTTATTCTGTGGTATCTTCTGCGTTATTTGTGTCGTTTACTTTTTTTTTTTGATTCTTTTACAGTTTACATCCGTTGAATGCATAGTGTTTTGATTTTTATATATACATACATATGTATATACCCGGCAAAAAATGGGAATAGTTTGGGTTGAAACCGAAATGAGTCCGAGATGTTTGAGAATATTCTATGGAGACAGTAATTTTGTCCTCTTTCTCTAACATCTTTGCTCGCATCTTTGCTAAGCGTATAAGTATGCTACAGGAATTGAAGAATATAAGAATGACAGAAAAACTTGTGCGCCTATAAGTATGCTACAGAAATTGAAATATATCTATGGAGACTATGTCCATGACGGCGTAGTTGAGATAATTTTTTGCACCAATGCAGAGTCTATATTTCTTCCAGGGTATAAATATTCATATACAAATAATTCGCCAGGCATTCTCTGCTATGCCAAGAGTTTTAAAAGCTTCCCGTTGTCTTACACAAATCTTAAATAACAGCGCGCAAAGTTATGTAACTTTATATATGGCTGTGTGTGTGTGTGCTTATAAGCAATACTTACATACAATGACAACGTAAATGTGTTAGACTTGGTTTTCTTATTGTCATGAAAACAAACACGTGCGTCGTATGTTCCGTTTATTTTTGAGTATTCTGTGACCTTAATGCAGCGGATACGCGTAGATTTTTATAATCGAGTTGGTTTTAAATGCAGCACATTTGTTTTGACTGATTTAGTTTTGTATATAACAATAAAGAATACAGCGACAAATTCAAGACGCTTCATCATTCAAAATTTTGAGCTTTAAATGAGATTTTGATTTAGTCAAGAAAAGGGGAAAAAATGATGTCAGCAGAGAGCTATAATCCTAAAGACGAGCACTGCCACCGATTCACTTAAAAACAGAAGAATAAAAACAGTTTGAGTATCGCTGTAGCATTTGACAGCTAACTATGGTAGTGCATACAAAAGTAGTTTCGTTAATATCGTTACATACTTTTAGGCAGAAAATAAAACAGTTTCAGTGTCGATGTTGTATTTGAGAGCCGTGCTTAATTAGTTATTAAAAATTACCTGAAACGAGAAAGAGATAAAAAGTTTTAGGTTAGATTTAGTTTCATAGATATTTATTAAGGCATAAATAGGTACAGTGGCAGACAATAGAATAGCAGTGAGACGCTTTTCAGGTTATTCAACTCTATGAACCTCTAGTTAAAAGGAAGAGGTTTTCTTACTCAGCTTAAGCCGGTAATATTTACTGAAAATTTAAGTAGGCAAACAACAGAATAGGTACAACAATAACAACAACAAGAATGCTAAAATTAGTAATTCAATACTTCATGTCATATAGATTGCTTTTTATGACAGTTTTTAATTTTAGTTCAGTTGCTGCTTGGCATGGACTCATTTAATTTTGATTGCAATTAATTTTTTTTAAGATTTATTTCAAACTACCGCTAATTTTAAAGTAATAAAAAATTGTCATAAAAATTGAAATCACATAAACAAAGCCTTTCAAATTTTAAGCACATTGCCGTGCAACCTATGACACATAAAAACGAGCTCGTGAACCCAACGAAATTGAACAAAGTTCTATAAAATACAAAACGAACAATGCAAATCAAAAATTTAATTGAAATTGTGCAAAAGGACATAAAAACTAAAGTAAGCAAGAAGCAGCAGAGCATAAAAAAGTGGAGACACTCAAAAGCGACCCAAATGAACTGTTGTGGTTTTTTCTGGTAAACATACAACCATACCGCATGATGCATCTCTGTGATTTACGCAGCAAAAGGTCAAGGGTTAATGCAGCGACGAATTTGCAAAAACTATCAAAGCTGTAAAATACAATTTTTTTACTCATCAATTCCTCACCACAATCCGTGGACAATGCTATCATGTTTCACTAGTCGACTCACTATGTACGTAATTGGGTTGGGGGGAGCGGTGATTTTTGTTTGAATTTTGGCGCTGTGCGTGTCGTTAAGTGTGTCAAAGCAATATCGCTAGGTGGATTACGAAAGGGCGTAAGCGTTTGTGCGTGACTGACTCATAAAAGGCAGAAAGAAAAGATTTTCTTTTTCACGTTGTTCACGAGACTATGGCGGCGTGAGATTACTATCTAGGTGTGATACCAGCTAATTAGTCAATATTGTCTTGAGGTCAAAGCAAACTAACTGAGATTAAATGAAAGGGTTTGCCTACGAGTTTTTTTATAATTAGTTGTCTAATCAAATTACACTATGTAACAAACATTTTTTACTATTTTTTTTTGAGACGTGTTGTAACTACATACATACATAGACTCTCGAATACTTCCTCAAAATCAGGAAATAGCGACCAAAACCCATGCTAATTAAAAACTTGAAATTGTTCCAAGATTCCGAGTCGAATATCTTTTATATTTTTTTTTTTAACCGATTACACTGTGTTATAAATTAATAAAATAATTCGAAGCAAAGCTTAAAGCTTACACTGTGATCTCTGTGAAAAATTATAAAATGTGAGTTTGGCTGTTATTACTTGTCGCCGCAGTTACTTACAGAATCTCATTCACAAAAGTAGTTATATTTTTTACTGCTGGCCTTATTTCGTTTTGATACTTTGTTAGTCGTGTACCATAAAGTTGTCTACCAACATACCAACAGACATGCAAATATTTATCCATGTTGTTAAGTTTTTGCGTTTGTTGGAGCGACTTGCGAGCTTACGCCCATAAAAATGGCTTTGTTTTTGCATAACAGTAAAAATGTCCTCATTTGTCGCACTTTCTTGCTCTACCGACTTACTTCCTGCCCCATTATGTTTGTTCAAAATAATGTTGTTTTTGTGTTTTTGTAACGTTGACTTTTGTTTTTAACCGAAATTTCACATTTCATTAAGCCTTGCTCCCGAAAAATTCGTTAAAGTCGTAAGCTTTAACTGTATCCTACTTCAGTTTTTATACTTTAGACTTTATACTTTTTACTTTATACTTTATACTTTATACTTTATACTTTATACTTTTTACTTTATACTTTATACTTTATACTTTATACTTTATACTTTATACTTTATACTTTATACTTTATACTTTATACTTTATACTTTATACTTTATACTTTATACTTTATACTTTATACTTTATACTTTATACTTTATACTTTATACTTTATACTTTATACTTTATACTTTATACTTTATACTTTATACTTTATACTTTATACTTTATACTTTATACTTTATACTTTATACTTTATACTTTATACTTTATACTTTATACTTTATACTTTATACTTTATACTTTATACTTTATACTTTATACTTTATACTTTATACTTTATACTTTATACTTTATACTTTATATTTTATACTTTATACTTTATACTTTATACTTTATACTTTATACTTTATACTTTATACTTTATACTTTATACTTTATACTTTATACTTTATACTTTATACTTTATACTTTATACTTTATACTTTATACTTTATACTTTATACTTTATACTTTATACTTTATACTTTATACTTTATACTTTATACTTTATACTTTATACTTTATACTTTATACTTTATACTTTATACTTTATACTTTATACTTTATACTTTATACTTTATACTTTATACTTTATACTTTATACTTTATACTTTATACTTTATACTTTATACTTAATACTTTATACTTTATACTTTATACTTTATACTTTATACTTTATACTTTATACTTTATACTTTATACTTTATACTTTATACTTAATACTTTATACTTTATACTTTATACTTTATACTTTATACTTTGTACTTTAACAAGCAATTTTAAATGCCTTTCCAATTTGTATTCGTTCATTTAAACGTTTTGTTCTTTTGAATTCCATTTCAAAACATTTTTTGTCATGTTTGCCAACACTAATCGCTAACATATTTGTACGCCCATTTTATCACGAAAAACAAAAAAACAGCGCGTTAAACGAATTTTCATGCTAACATCCTCTTATCACCAATTGTAGCGGAGTAGCAAAAAAAAAGTCGAACCAAATATTCGATATTTTTGTTGTTGCCATGCAGCGCAATCCAATTTGTTTTTAAATTGAAATTGATATTTTTTTATAGTAAATTTTTTTTCGTGATGTTAGTTGAGTTCGCGCGATTACGAAGGCTTATGAACACGGTGTTAAATTGTATCTAAAAAGTAAAAATAATATAAATAAAAGCTATAAAGCGCAAAAGCGCACTCAAAATAAGTTTAGTGCAATGCAATTAAGCTTTGTACTTTTAGTGAGAGAAAAATATTACTCATACGCAGTGGCGCACTTATTTGCCATAAAATGTTGCGAAATGTTTGTCAAGGATTGAAACAATATTGTATTTGATGATTGTTACATTGAAAAATGGACTTAGTGCAGCAATAATTTTTTGATGGGATTTTGTTATTGTAAATGTGGAGAGAATTTTTATGTATTATTTTAATTGAAAGAAAATTTCAAAATCATTTAGAGAAGTGTTACCACCATAACATTTGAACCGAATTTACAAAGCATTAGTCACTCACCCTAATGTGCACTTAACTACACACCCACAAGTTTTCGCTGCATCCACAGTTTTATCTTGGAATCATTGCTCAAGCTGGAACCAGAGGAGATACTCATATAAATACCCACCGAATATAACTTTTGGCTTAAAGTCATCTAAGCATTAATACGTACATACATATGTATGTATTTTGGCTCATATAATATTTATTTCGGTTTAAAACTGATTTATATGCTAAGCACTTTGAGTAACGTTAAGTACGAGTCATATGAGTAACATTTATATTTGCAAAAAAAAAAAAAAAAAATTTTTATGCTCGTGTATTATATTTATTTATAACGTGCTCTGCTGTTATGATTTACAAGGAAACAGAAAACAGCAACTAAGTCCTTTAATCATGGAACTAAAGCAAATCGTGTGTGTACTTAATTTGTGCAAGAGAAGTACAATTTGCGAATATATATGTATTTGTAAGTACACTGGAAAAAAATGCGTTTATTCAAGGATGACTGCGTGATGAGTAAGAAAAGAGTATATGACGCTTGATAACTATCTTTAAATGGGTTGAGTTGTGCAGTCTTAGTCTCAAGACATACCATCTCTCGCAATACACAGGTTCAAACAATAAATGGGCCACAAAAAAAATCACTGTCTAAAAAAAAAGAAGATGCTTCTTTCGAAAAAGGTACTGGACAATAGTGTTAAACAAATGTATGTAAGATAGTCACTGTTTCTCAAAATTAATAAAAATATTTACCGTTCACATAAAAACGTTAAGAATCTAAAAGTCACTGAGCACAAAAATCACTGCTGCATAAAAAAAATTTTGAAATTTGTCACTTGTTCCAAAAGTAACTTTTTTCGAAGTAGGTTCGTTTCTTAAAAAGTCACTGCTCCTAAAAAATCACTGGTGCCAGGTGACAAAAAAAATTTGAAAAAATGTTGTCACTTGCTCCAAACAAATTTTTTCGATAATTCTTAGTGTTTTGAAGAAGGTGCTTGGCTTAGAAAGTCACTGCTCGTAAAAAATCACTTGTGCCAGGTGACAAAAAAATTTGAAAAAATGTTGTCACTTATTCCAAAGAAATTTTTTTCGATAATTCTTAGTGTTTTGAAGAAGGTGCTTGGCTTAGAAAGTCACTGCTCCTAAAAAAAATCACTGGTACTTCCAAAAACCATCTATGTATGTAGGTACCTGCTCCAAAAAAACACTGTGGTTAAAAAGTCGCTGGTCACAAAAAGAATGCCAATGGTTAAACAAAAAAACAGGAAGTAGTCAGTGGCTCCAAAAAAATTGATTAGCTTCCCAGCAAGGCACTGTTTAAAAAAAATTGTTTTTTTTTTTCAAAACAAAATAAAATTGGAATTTCGAAAAAAAACTATTGGCTATAAAAAGTTACTGGTTTTATAACAAAAATTTTTTTGGTTTTAAAAAAAAATCAATATATGCAAAAAAACACTGGTTATTTTATGTAAAAAAATTTTGGAGTTGAAAAAATTCATTCAAAGTCACTTTTTCAAAAAAAAAAAAAAATTAAATATCAGAAAAAAAAAACTATCGGCTTTAATAAGTTACTGGTTTCAACACCAAAAATGTTTTAGGTTACAAAAAAAAAAATCATTCTAAAAAGTGACTTCGCCCAAAAAAGTCACTGGTTACAAAAAATTTCTCTTTTAAAACAGTTATAGACTTAAAAAGTCACTTTTAAAAAAAAAATTATCGGCTTTAATAAGTTACTGGTTTCAACAAAATTGTTTTCTAAAAAAATTTTGGAGTTAAATAAATGCATTCAAAAGTCAGTTTTTAAAAAAAATCACTTCTTCAACAAAGAAAATTTTACTGATTCCAAAGCAGACACTGGGTCAAAGAAGGTGCTGATTCTTGTCAAAAGTCGCGTTAGGTATACTAAAAGTCATTGGTTCATAAAAAATCAATGGTATCGAAAATTTCACTTGTCCCTAAGAAATTTGTATATCTTGGGAAAATAATAATAAGCTAATCAACATTTCCAAGCAATTATAATTTCATCTTCAATCGTTATTGAGAGAGTAATGATTCCAATTAATAAACAAATTAATGAGTATATGGAGACATGGAAAAATGCAGAGGACATTTCTCACAAACTCACTTTCAAGCTAAATTAAGTACGACACACAGCTCTGAAGCTATCATCAGTCATTAAATAATTAGAGAAATGCCAAAGTAAAATAACAAAAATAGAAAAAAAAAAAACAAGAAAAAATAACAACAACCAGTCACAAGCGGCTTAGCAATTATTGTTCACGTTTATGGGGATGTATGTATGTAGACCAAAAGCAAGCATTGGCATAGATAACATTTTTAATTAAAGTCAAAGCACAAATGTTTGTGAAGGTATGCAAAAGCAATGAAAGCATTCAAGCGAAATGAATTTTGCTATCAAGAAGTTGAGTGCGTACTCGTATGCGTGAGTGCTCAAATGCTTAAATTAAAGAAGATTGTTTGCAAATATTTGAGGATGTCATTAAGTGAGTACGTTATACAAGTAGATAGATGTTTTAACTAAAATAGAAAGTGAGTAAATCAAATCAGTTCATTCAAAGGAAGGTTTTAATGAAAGGCAATATAATAATAGCACAGTCAGACATACAAACTGAAATTGAAATGTGATCGCTTTCACATTTAGTTGGTATGCGCTCGATGGTTTATTGAGAAAAATGTATGCCACTTATCGACTTCATATAAAATAGCTAAATTATTAAACGCTAGAATAGGCAAATAACCACTTGCTGAGTGATGTGATTGGATATTTGCTTGAGTAACTTAATTTCTCCTAATTCAAATTGCTCTCGAATATTTGATAACGCCATCGGAGTGCTGGTCTCCTTGTACCTCGGCTACCATTGACAGTGGGCTATACGAAAATCTTCTGCATTTCTAAATCATGCGTTGCTTCTCAGGTCTCTAGCTTATGGGGTAGTTATTCAAAAGTCGCTTCGCTGCATCCAAAAACTTATAAAAACTTTTGCCCGATTTTAATTGTAATATCTTCAAAACCAGTTGAGATATGAAACTAAATCACAACGCTTGTTGAAGTACTTATTAGCACCTTTCATTTGATTCCCATATTATACTAACACATTTTTGATTAACCACGTCCAGATATCGGGCGATAACTCTGAAACCGGTGGAGAAGAGGTATCTTAAATTTTAAGTTGGGTGTCTAGTGATGAAACGCTGAAACTTGCACTTAATTAAGTTAAGTAGTTCTTGAGTGATGCGCGTTCAAACATACAGACAGACTGACAAAAATTTTAAAAACTGTAGATTTGTCTTCTATTGAATTGATAATTTAATTTTCTTGGATATCTGTGAAGTACGAAGAGCGACAACACCACGCAAAAGCTTCGGGGTTCGACAAACAACAACAAAAATGACAACAACAACAACCTTTTACAATTACTGATTATTTCTCGGAACAAACTAGAACGAGCAACTATAAAATATAAGCCCCATTAGCGCCACATAAGCTCTTTTTTGTTTTACAAATTTTGACTTTTATAAAATTTAAATTTACATTTTCCATTTATTTATTTAATTTAAATTGAAGCATGAACTCCCACCTCTAAGCCGACTAAAGCGCATGCAGAATTGAAACGTCGTAATTACTTTTGTAGCCCAGCAATAGTCGTATTGGAGTTTAACTTAACATCGACCGAATTAGAACCGACTTTGTGTCCAGCCACGCGTTTGAAGTGTGAATTTTCACGCTTCACAGGTGGTTGGTATGCTAAGTACTACATGTAGGCGTGAAAAAAAACAACAACAACAACTTCTAATATATAAAATGAAATGGTATCCACAGCAACAACAAACGCAAAAGCAATCTAGTTTATTTCCACCCTCGTGTATTATAACACGAATGTGCAGGTGAAGCCTAAAGTGGAGTCTGCGGCAGACGGTGCGTATGAGTGCACGGCGTTGTGCTGGCTACCCGTAAGTGCTACATTTGGTGGTGCTATGTGCCCACTTGAGGTTTTGCCGCGTTGCATTATTTTACACACAAAAAACCAATTCAAAATTTACAAATGCACACATGTGTGTAATAATTGCGTTTATGAAAAACCACACACTCATAAAGTCACTCGCACGTTGCGCCACGCACTTGTCCACTCGCTTTACACACACACCGAATCAACGAGGCAAGAAGCGAAAAAAATTCAGTGAAACCATAGAAAAAAGAAAAAAAAACTGGAAATCATCGCCAAAAAGCAGGCAACATATTTGAGCACCAATTCTGAACTCAACAGCTGTTGCTGTAATAAAAAATTAAGTTTTGATACGGCAACACTGCACACCTGCGAACGTTGTTAAATACATTTTTGTGCTAACAAAAAAAAAAAAAATGCGAGCTATCAACACAATAAAAAATGCAAACAAAATGAAAGCAAATGCACAAAAAATTATAAAAACACAAAAAAAAAATGTATTGAAAAAAATTTTGCTGCACTAGAGTACTTTCAACTTTGACCTGGGAATTGTGCAGCATATTAACTTTTTTCAATTCTACAACGGTCAACCATTTAAAAAGTTCTCCAAGAGCTCTTCGTGCTTGTTTTGTGAAAGGTGGCAGCGCGTCGGTTAGATGTCCACTTCAAGGCAAGTGTTGCCAGCATATCTTATCAAGATATAAGAGGACGGTACAAGGAAATGCGATCATTATTACTTGCGACGGGTGCTGTGATTGGTGGGTGTCTTCGTATTAAAGTGCTGTCGTTCGCGGTTATCTAACGCATATCACTCATTTATTTTAAAATTTCTGATGAGTGGCAACGCCTGTGCTTAGATTTTTTTTACATAAAAGTCTTTAGCACACAGTCTACAAATTAATTTATAAAAGAGTCGGACTATAAATGCGATGTCTAAAAATAAAGTGAACAACGCGCCACCTATCGTGATTTTTTTCATACAATACATTCCCATGAAAACCTGAAAACACATCCATGGTGGCAACGCTTAAAAAGGAAATCTTGAAATAAAACAAATTACTCTATACAAGCCAAATGAATTAAACGGTTTTTGTGTATAAAAGTTTAAATTAATACTATAAGACTAGGTGGCATCCCTGTTTGGTAAAATACAACTTTAAATAATTATTTTATTTTTAATAGTATTATTATTTTTTTGGTTTAAATCAAAAACAATATAAAATACTTTTCGTTTGATACTCATTTCGGCATATCTCACTTCAAGTCAAAAAAATTTGTATATATTTGGCAACCCTGTAAAAACATTCGGATTAGCTGCTCTTAAACAGAACAGCTTTAAATTTAACACGTGTAATTGAAATATTGGAATTTTCATGTAAAGTGGTAAATTCGTTTTTGAAATAGTAGTGGGTG
>OX608079.1:5365337-5522837 GCA_951509765.1 Sphenella marginata | reverse complement strand
TTTTGGTTTGAGATTACAGTATTTTTTCGGGATTCTTTCGGCATATTTCTTTGGTATAATTTCGAGAACATCCAGAAATTGTGCCGAAATGATTCTGAAAATGGTCCCTAATCAACTCAAAAACAATCTCAATTAATTCCGAAAATATCATAACAGTCTCGAATTGATTTCGAAAAAATACCCAAAAATGGCGCTGAAATAATCCTAAATTTATTAAAGTTTCCCGCCACATACTAACTGTAGCGAACTTGTTTGTAGAAGCAAATTATGTGTGCAATATTTGGAGTCAATAAAACTTAATTATGGATAATCTGGTAAGTCCATAAATTTCTTATACATTTTAAAATTTTAAGGTTATGTGAATTTTGATAAACGTAATATGTGAGGGATGTGCCATTTTTGGATATGGCAGTTTAGTTAAAATTGTAGAGATACATATTAAAAGGAAATAAATATCTATAAATATTGCACTCAAAAATTCTAAACGAGCTATACATATGCACACATATAAAATTTCAGTTATACAAAACAATTTTTTGAAACTCTTTTTTCCCACTTTGAATTTTTTTTTTTGGTGGTATATTCGATTCCCACCTGAAACGTACACATGTGCCATTCGCAAAAATTTTCAATAGAATGGAAATAGCTCTGAATATACACCGAAATATTTATTTGATAACGAGTTTTAGGCCAAACGTGCAACGCGGGTGTTCGGCAAGCAATTCTTTTGAAATATTATACTGGCGAGAAAAATCAATAGATGGTACGTGCAACCAAAAAAATAAAAAATTTGCTGCATGCGCTTGGTGGAAAGCTTCAATTTCCGCTTTTCAAACGTTTGTTTAGCCTTTTATGGTGATTGAAAAGGTAAAAGTGTGCGATTGCTGAATATATGTACATGCCGGCGCTATGGAAATAGTCACGAAACATGAATGCTCAGAGTTATTCAAGTGAATGATGTGGCGCATAGATGTTTGTTGGTGTATTTGTATGTAAGTGGTAGTATTGAATTTTTTGGAAATATTTATAACATTTAGATTTAGTTTGTAATGCAATGAAAATTGAAAAATGCTTTGAAAATTTACGAGAATTGAAAATTGTGTACCTATTTTGAATTTTTTTGGTTGATTTATTTCTATTGAGCTTTGGAAAATATTAGCATGAAAATTATATAAAGAGTTGTCACTTATTTGTAGTCAAATATGAGTATGACTAGCAAATATAAACTGCCAAAAGTTACTAGGTGCCATATTCGATAATATTTGTCTAAAAACTTAACCGTAATCGTAGAAAAAGAGGTGATCCCTAAGGTAACAGAAAACTTAACGGTAGGGCAATAAATTTCTGAAAACTATTTCAAAATAGTTTAACCGTGATCGTAACTATGACGATAACTGTAATTGTAATCGTTATCGTAACCGTAGAAGTATAACCGTAACCGTAAAATCTTAACTGTAATCATAGTTGTGAGCGGAAAATAATAACAACTGTAGACGTGACCATAGCCGTAACTGTAACTAACCGTAGCCGTAAATTTTTTCGAACAGAATTATTAAACATTAGTAGTAATCATAACCGCAGAATGTAACTATGAAAATTCCCATAGCCTTAACCATAGCTGTTATGGTTAGATTATTTTCTAAAAAGAATTGTAATCATTATTTAATTGTGTCTTTTAAATATTGGGATTCCGCAATGATTTCGATTACAAATAATCAAAAAATAATCACGATTACTCTAGATTACTGAAAAGAATCAGAAAGAATCAAAAAGAATCTAAATAAATAATTGATTCTTTCACGGATTCTTTTTGATTATTTTTGATTCTTTTTGATTCTTTTCAATGTAAAATACCAAACAACTTTTCTCATTTCGTTTTTTTAAATTTTGAAGACATTTTTTAGTAAGTTTTTTAAAATCGTTTTTTGTATAACTATATTTGCATACATGTATTATAAATGATGATATTATTGCTATTATTCATAACAATTTATCCATTCAATATAATCAGCCCAATTTCCCCCAATATGTTCTTGCTTTGCTTGTAATTCTTGGGAACACTGTCCTCTTGTTAAAAATGATTTTTGTTAATTTTTTGTTTTTATTTTGTTATCAATGAATTTGGTTAATTTTTTGGTATTATATTTCTTTATTTTTTCTTTAATATATTTATTTGTTAGAAATAAAATAATTACAAAAAAATGTCTTAAAAATGAAAAAAAGCAAAAGGAAAAAAGTTGTTTGGTATTTGGAAATGAAAATAATCAAAAAGAATCTGTGAAAGAATCAATTATTTATTTTGATTCTTTCTGATTCTTTTTAGTAATCTGGAGTAATCGTGATTATTTTTTGATTATTTGTAATCGTAATCATTACGTAATCTAGTTGGGAACAAGATAATCGTATTGTAATCAATTATTTCACTCTGAAATACAAAGTAATCAGATTACTAATGATTACGATTAGTAATCAATTCTTAACAGCTATGGCCTTAACCACATTCTTAACTGTTATCGTAACTGTGAAAGTAAAAAAATAATAGCTGTAAACGTCACCATAACCGTAACCGTAAATGTAAAAGTAATTATAAACATGATCAGTCTTAAACATAACAGCAAACGTAATCCTAAGTTGTTAAATTTTTTGCAACAAAACCAACTCCGCTATGCCATGAGCGTAACCATACTGTTAACTTAAATGTAGCCGTAAAATGTATTTGGTAAGAAATCTATGACCGTAGATTTAATCATAATATTAGCTGTATCGCTTAACCGTAACATAACCGTAACCATGCCTTTAACGTAACCGTAACCGTAACCTATAATGTAACCATAACCGTAATCATAACGTTTAATATTAATCCTACCGGTGGTCGTATAAACCGATTTCTACAAATATTAATTTTCTTGACTAACTGTGTACCAAAGATATTTTCGAATTTAAACGATTTAGGTAGAGCTTTTTCAAACTTGTTATGACACAGCACGCTTCTCTAATAAAGTCAGAAAATATTTTAAAGTGAGAAATAGTGTGACAAGGGACTATAAATAGTTGAGGATGCTTTTCACTTGTATGCAAATATGACAACCACTAATTACACGCTGCCTTTTGTGTCTCATCCCAAACCTGAGCCTTTTGCATGTCGCACTAAAATGCCGCCAATACCAACACCCTGTGACCTTAATCTTCAAATATCTAATAGTTGAAACACTTTAAGCACACAACCAGTAATTACGTGCTCAAATAAATGTTTATTTCAACGACCGTTTCTATTCATTTGACCCAAATTAGTTTTGAGCAAGCGTTTAACGTATGTATGTGTAATTTGAGTTTTAGCTATGCAATGATTGTTCCATTCAAACCCAAACTTACTTCAGCAACTTGCCAAACGATGACACTTTCGACCTTTAGTTGGTAACTTGAGCACACCACACCCGTTCGTTCGCTACCTTTTACCGTACACAAAACCTAATTTTTTGGAAATGAAAGCTTTTGTTTATTTACTTAAGTTTGATTGTGTGGTGTGTGAGTGCTTTAGTGTGTGGGTGTACGAGTACTCGTTTGTACCTTCATCTATTTTGAGTAGTTTTGGCTGTTATCGACAAGTGAGTATTTACATCAAATTCGTATGAATCATGCGTTTCACATTCTTTTTGTTGATGTTGTTTTGCCCTTTTGGGCTTTTGAAATGTCAGGCATCCCTTTTTGGTTTTGCGCTGACTGTAATTTGTCTTCGCTTTAAGCACATCCAACTTGGTTGCATCATATCAAACAAGCGTCTGCCAGTCATCAGTCGTACTATTTACAAATATTCTCTGATCGATTTCTTCTATAATAGCCAGTCTGTCTACTTTGTATTCATATTGTGCAATGTTGTGAAACTTAAGGCTAACAACCATCTACTTGAAAGTACACACAAACAAACTGACGTTAGTATTAGTTTTACCCTCATGGCGCACATCCATTACATTTTGTCTTTTGGCAAATTTTGTGATTTATTCGTTTGCTGACGTGATAAGGTTATTGATTTTCACTAAAAATAGTTAATGTTCATTCACGTCTTTGGAAGAGAAACACAAACACAAGCATCTATAACGTACATATACATATGTATGTGTATGTGTTTGTCTACTTTGTCCAACTATCTGACTCTCCATTTGACCTATACTTGGAACGATTAATTTCATTGAAATGACCAACTTGCTATCTCGATTGACCAGTGAGTGGTTCATAATATTCACATTTGCTGGTAAACGAAGAGTGACACAAGGTACATCTTGTAAGCTTTGAATCTTTACATGTACAATATACATCACTGGAATGAGTCACAAAGGATCAGGGGTTGAGCAACGCCATCTTGTTTGATGTTGAGTGGTGCCAACTCTCAATTTTGTTGCAAATTAGAAGCCCAATGAATTCATCGTAGCCTGGCGGTTATTCATTTATTTATTATTTATTATTTATTATTTATTTTTTATTACTGATTATTTATTATTTAATTTTTATTATTTGTTATTTGTTATTTGTTATTTATTATTTATTACTTATTATTTGTTATTTATTATTTATTATTTATTATTTATTATTTATTATTTATTATTTATTATTTATTATTTATTATTTATTATTTATTATTTATTATTTATTATTTATTATTTATTATTTATTATTTATTATTTATTATTTATTATTTATTATTTATTATTTATTATTTATTATTTATTATTTACTAGCAAACCCGGCAGACGTTGTCCTGCCCAAACACTAACTTGTTTGCATTTAAAATATGTGATTCGCCCTCCTAATTTCAGCTCCACATCCTTCTCTCCGTCCATCCTCTTCATATGCTTTTGTCTTTTCATATTGCTTTTTAATTGTCATCCATATACTATCCCTTTCTCAATCCCAATCCCAAAAGGATTTAAAATGACTCCATTTTAAATATCGCATCAAGATCTATCAATTTAGACCCATTTTTTCACAAAAACCTTCTAGCTCCAATTTTGGTCTACGTTTTGGTTAATATCTAAAAACCTTCGTTTTATAGTGGAAAATAGCTAAAACATGTTAAATCATTTGTCAACACCTTTCATTTGATACCCATATCATACCAATACCATCAAGGGACCCTCCTGGTTGACATTTTGACCAATATCTCGAAAACGGGCTCAAATTGAAAGAACACTTTATAAGGTTATCCTGGTCAACATTGTTAGGGACATCTCAAAAACCTTTCCAAATGCCTTCATTTTTTTAGGGTATAACCATCTCGAGCGGATACAAAATTTACCTTCCAAATTTAGTTATGTGTATTAGGTCCAGCCGTTCTCAAAATAGATGTTTCCATAAATGAAGCAAAGTCCAAATTAAAGCTGTGGTCTTCCCCTTTCGATTGATACCAATTTTGTGCGAATATTCCAAAGTTTACCCGAAACCACATTTTGACCGATAACTATGTTATCGAAAAATATATCGAAATGAACCAAAGTCCAAATGAAAGCTGTGGTCTTCCCCTTTCGATTGATACCAATTTTGTGCGAATACTCCAAATTTTACGGAAAACAAAATTTTGACCGATAACTCTATTATCGATAAATTTATCGAAATTTCATGATGCCTGTTACCTATTCTCCACTCCTAAGGACCTGTCTGCAAAATTTCGTAATGATCGGGCCGTTTATTTAGACGATAAAGAACCACAAACATCCGGAGTCACTCACAAACTTACGTTTTTATATATTAGTAAGATTAGTAAGATTATTTATTATTTATTATTTATTATTTATTATTTATTATTTATTATTTATTATTTATTATTTATTATTTATTATTTATTATTTATTATTTATTATTTATTATTTATTATTTATTATTTATTATTTATTATTTATTATTTATTATTTATTATTTATTATTTATTATTTATTATTTATTATTTATTATTTATTATTTATTATTTATTATTTATTATTTATTATTTAATATTTATTATTTATTATTTATTATTTATTATTTATTATTTATTATTTATTATTTATTATTTATTATTTATTATTTATTATTTATTATTTATTATTTATTATTTATTATTTATTATTTATTATTTATTATTTATTATTTATTATTTATCATTTATTATTTATTATTTATTATTTATTATTTATTATTTATTATTTATTAGTTATTATTTATTGTTTATTATTCATTAGTTATTATTTATAATTTATTATAAATTATTTATTATTTATTATTTATTATTTATTATTTATTATTTATTATTTATTATTTATTATTTATTATTTATTATTTATTATTTATTATTTATTATTTATTATTTATTATTTATTATTTATTATTTATTATTTATTATTTATTATTTATTATTTATTATTTATTATTTATTATTTATTATTTATTATTTATTATTTATTATTTATTATTTATTATTTATTATTTATTATTTATTATTTATTATTTATTATTTATTATTTATTATTTATTAGAAGTGGCCAAAATTGTTTATGAAAGTCTCGAGTCATTGGTACAGCCCGAAGTCATCTGTTTTTACATCAAACATTCTTTATTCAACATCGTTGGCCATGTTCAGAAAATTAATAAAACTTTATTTTAAATGATCAAGCATCTGCTCAAAATCAAATTATACGGGCACATAATCACTTAACTTTCTAATAAATTATTTTGGTCTCACATAAATTTCTTATCAACTAACCACAAAAGATTTCTAGCCTAACCATGCTTAATTTTAAAACCACTTCGTTCTTGTGTTCTGGCGATAAAGTGTCTGCTTACAAAACATTTTGATGGGGTAAGAACAAACGCCCAAGTTGCATAAATTGCAAACAACTTCATTAATCTAACCAGCGAGTAGATGCAGTCTACTTCGTCGCTACAAACATTCAGACCAGCGTACAAGCTCATTTCCATATGCAAGAGACCAACAAAGGCAACCAAATTTATGTGGTAAAGTTTTCAGAGTTTGAAGATGAAAGCAAAATATTTAGAATGCATCTATGTAGTTGTAACATAGTTCAGGTGTGTGGGTGCAATCCACGAATACTGGACACTCATCTTGAGACTGTGTGCTTGGCAAGGACGGAACTCAGATAAATAATGATTATAAATGTGTGATTGATCGGCAAAAATGATAATAAAACAGTAACGAAGCGAAAACGAAACACTACCGAAGCGATAAGGAATCAATAACGTAAAGATGATGGAGCAATAACGAAACGACAACGAAACGACAACGAAAGGATAACGAAACAGTAATGAATAGAATAATAAAACAGTAACGAAACGATAATGAAACAGTAACGAAACGATAATGAAACAGTAACGAAGTGATGATGAACCAATAACAAAATGATGATGAAGCAATAACAAAAATTAGCAATTAAAAAAAATTTTAAAAAATTTTAAAAAAATTTTAAAATATTTTGAAAATTATCCTGAACATAAGGTTGTCCCATTCTCTTTCTAAGTTACTGTATTTGCTCACACATACACCTACATATTTAACAGCAACACTGGCGACAAGACCTTTTTATTTTTTCTTTCTTTTTTGTTTCAAAATAAATTATGCACAAAATTGTTGAGATGCAAATTTTTCATGTAAAAAGGTTTGCCATCGTCGAAAGGACAACAAAGTGCAAAATACAAACAAACAACACAAAACGCCCCCATGAGATTGGTTAATATAATGCACTCATAATATAGTTAGTTGCAAAGTAGAGTGCGGGCAGTAAGTGTGAATGTACCTGGTCGTTTGCCATAGGGACCATTTGGCTAGTTGGTTGACTCGCAAAAGCTCTTTCGACCTCAAACAACTACAACTACTGTGCACAGTGCAAAGCACTCAACTGACTTTTGTAACGAATTTCATTAGTGAAAAAGCATTATGCGCATTGCAGTTACATATTTACTTGCAGATATGTTGCTACATATGTACATAAAACAACATTTTAAAGAAAATGTGCGCTCATAATCTTAGTTAGATTACCAAAGAGGAGGTTGCTATTTAGTATGGGTGAAAACATAAATGCAAGATAATACTGATGGCTTTGCTTGTGAGTTTAAAAAGAGCTGAATAGAAATTAATTTATTCAGCTTATGACAAATATTTAAAGACCTTAGACCACCATATCACTATTTAAACAACCTTAATGATTTGAAAACATTTTTTTCATTTTATCGATTTTGTTCATCTTTTGTCGACTCTGTTTTGGTTATAATCTCTTTTAATCTTAGACTTCCATTATATTAGATTCATGATGCTCGTTTGACTTATCTCTCTTCTTGACACATATCGATAAGTTTTTATAATTGATATCGATAATTTTATATAATTTTATATAATTCGATGACCGATTTGTCAATTTGTAAAAGTTTATTTCAAAACTGTCATCATAAAATTGTTCTGAATTTTTAAATCTATTTGGCTCTTTATAGTTGTTTACTATTGTTGTCTCGATTACTATCGATTTATCAATTGCGTTTTTTTAATTTTTGGTATCGATATTGCACAATTTCTTATCGTTGTTAAGTTGGTTCCTAAAATTTGTAGAAATATTTTCTGGTTGTGTTAATTTTAGAAATTATTGATTTATCGATTATTTGCATTGTATCGTTTGCAAATTGTTTTTGTTGTAGTTGTGAGTAAGTTGCTGATTGTAAAAAGATTCTTCTAGTTAAAGAATTTGGCATTACATTTTGAAATTTTAGAAGTTTTGATATGGTCCAAGGAAGTCCCTTACAAAGCCATCGTTTTATTAGCTGAGCTGGCTGTGGGCTGTCAGTTGCCTAAATTATTCCAAAAAACATTACGTGAGAAATTTTTGAAACCAATTTTGAAATAAATAGTTCTTTGACCAAGCTCTATCAGGGATGATATTATTGCGCCTCAAAATTTCTTATATCATAATGCTGCTCGTACCATTATTTTGCTTTTAGAAAACAAATTTCAACATGAACTGCCATCAACCAAATAGGACATATTCCACATTAAAAAAATAAAATAAAAAAAAAATTAAAAAGAAATCAAACCCACTTCACTAAGCGAACAATAGTGAAGCCAAAAGCGTTGTTTAAAAGTTTTTAAAAACAGCTGCCAGTTGAAATAAACAAGTAAGGTGGGCCGCATGCAAGCGAATACTTTATACTCAGCTGTGAGTTTTATTTTCTGTGAAAGTGGTACTTCTTACAATTTTGGTCTATATGAACAGCTGAGTATAAAATCATAAGAAAAAAATGTGTAAGTTCACCTTCACGTAAGCATAGACTGGAACGTCAGGAAATGGCAAAAGCGGAAGTGCATAACAGGAAGCATGTACACCCACATTTTGTTGCAGGGATGACAACAAAAGTAACAAACTCTCTTTGTGATGCGCGTCGAACTGTAAAAGAAGTTGGGCTATAGCAGAAGAAGAAAAGAGAAAATGCAAAAAAGATTGGCGTATAATTTTTGGTGGTCTCAGTAGGCAATGGAAGCAAGAAAAAATGTTGAAATGGAAGCAAGTAAAAATGATACAAAAGAATTTTGTTTTTAGTATCTGTGCGATAAACGAGCTGTATTGTTGTTTTTGTATCAGTACTTCGCTCTGCAAAGTTGGTAAATTCTAGAAGATTGTACGTCGAGAAACTTAATATCGCACAGATCTCGGAGAATAGTACCTGGTCGGCCCATACTGCTATTCTGCGAAAGCGTATCATTCTAGACAAAGATTAAGGTGCGGCGCGGGTGAATATTTTTTACATTGCAAATACTGCGTACGAAAAAGTGCTATAAATAAGGTAACGCAAAAATATTCGGTGCGCCTAAAAGCATGCAAACTTTTCTGTGTTAATATGTTACTTAAATGCAGTGTTGCCAACTCTAAATTTACCAACCGGCTAAACTGACCAAATAGTTGCTTAAAGTTATAATTGGATTGGGGTGAGTAAATTTTGTTTACTTTCAAGATTTTTGCTTTTTAAAATTTTGAATTTTTCTGAAGGTTGATGTGTGTATATTTCAGATAGTTTCAAAACTGGAAGGGAATGATCCCTTATTAAGACCAATAGAAAAATCAACAGTTTTTAAAATTTTGAAAACTTTTTGTTTAAAAGCTTTATAATTTCTCTGTAGTTCCATATAACGGAAACATGCAATGAACACCGACTAAATCAACCCAAAAATTTATTAACAAGTCAACACTGCTTCCCCAAACTCATTTAATGCCATAACAGATCGTATGCTTTTAGGCGCAATTGTAAAAATTTCCCAAATTTCGAGAAAAAGGCATGTCATCCCGCGAAAGCTTTCATCTTAAAACATCAATTAGGCTTAAGCAACTTTCAAAGCTTTTTGTGTCAATTTGTTCTGTGAATTGAAAATTCTCAGAATTTGAAAATTTTTTGAATTTGAAGAAAACGTCCAGTGGTCAAGTGGACTGTTTAAACATAAAAAAACATTTTTCATGCAACATACGACTTTTTCAAATGAAATCTCATTGATTAGCATTTAAATATATTTAACCAAAAGTCAAATATGATAAAAAGGCTTTCAAGTGTAGTAGCAAGGAGTGGTGTGCTTTTAAAGTGGAAAGCTTATGGCAAAAGCATAAAAGGCTTTGCAAACAAAGTGGAACAAAAAACCAACAAAATAAACAACGAAATGTAATAACTTTAAAAGCCAATCAAGAATATCTAAATTGTGATTGCAAAAGCTTGTCCAATATATGCAATTCCATACACCAGAGAACGGCATGAGTGCCTATTTTTGTTATCCTAAACCAAAATAGTTGTAAGTGCCTCATATTATGCTCCATGTTATCGACATTTCTCTGTGTTAGCCACACAAGCTAACATAAAACTACGCATATCCTTACACTTAACAAATGGTAATAGGAGCACTTAAAGCCCATCCTTTGCCATATATTTGCAAATGCTCAATCAAGTTATGTTATGTTCATTACGAGTAGCCTTTTAAGATTGTCAAATAAACCTGTAGCTTCAATGCTGTTCTTTACTCAATAAATACATATTTGTGCGGCGCTTAAGAAAGGATATTCGAGGATACACTAGTATGTATGTATGTATGTATCGATATATAAGTAAAAGGGTATCAAGTGTAAATACAAACAAAAAGATATGTTACAGAAAAAGGGATAAGTAGGTGCTTCAAGCTATAATCTTCTGGTAACGGGTGACGAAATTGAAATGAGGCTTTTTCGGAAAAGTTGCTTTTGATATACTGTTCCTTTGGACTTAGTTGGCGAAGGAGAAATAAAGTACGCTTTCGATGTACAAAGATCAGGTTTTTAAATTTCTTGCTACATCAGTCCGTAATCGGTAACTTGGACTACGTTAAATGAAAATGAAAAGAAAATTTCGCAACAAGTTTTGCAACTCTATTGTTTCTCTTTATTTATGTTATTAAAATTCTAGACTCGTAGAAGAACAAGTTATATGTATATCTACAAATTTACTTCAACTGGTTTGTTGATTCCGATAAACATCAGTTCTACGCCGATGTACATTTGGGCCTCGCCACGAAAAGAATTCTGTTAATATTAAATTGATATATAACAAAAAAAAAAAAAAAAAAAAAAAATGCTAATCATTTCTAACTCAACGCTGTTGCCCAAAAGTATGCTACAAAAACTGCAGAACTCGAAAGTTGGTTGAAGCATGTAGCCTCGGTTAAACTTTTTTCTTGGAACTAAGGTAATCGTTTGCCCGACCACATTGTGTGGGCGTTAATGCTTGTGTGAAGGTGAAGGTGAGTAAGTGGAACTAAGTTATAGAAGCTTTTAAATGATTTCGAATGAAGATTATAGCTAGTCATGTATATGTGCTTTCATTTCAAATCTTTAGGCAATAAGTATACCGGAATGATCAGGGTGACGAGCTGTGTCGTTTTAGCCTTGTCCGCCTGTCCATCTGTACGTTGGAAAGAAAACTAATACCTAAGTTTTTGCAATAACTCTATGAGCTTTTGGTATAGGGCCGCCATTTTGTATATCATTAATAATTTGTTGGAACCAGCAAGCTCGGACCAATATAACGCAAAGCTTCCATACAATCGATTAACGGGTTAATTTCGCAATTAAAAAGCTAGGGCATCCAAAAAGTTATATTTTTCAGGAACTATGAATAGAAAATCCTCGACGTCGAAATGTCACAAAAAAATTTGTAAATTCAAAAAAAAAAAACAAAAAAAAAGGCTCAATCTAATGGGTTCAGTCGCATTCCGTATGTCAGTTAATTCTTTATTGTTTTTCGGCTTGATGCCGAGTCGGTTATATGCATGATTAAAATTTGTGGGCAAAACCAGCAAGAAGATAATTATTATGGATATAAAAATAAAAAGTAACATGATTTAACATGATTATACTCAGTGTTACCAGATTGGAATATTCATTTTATTTACTTGAGCGGGAAAAATAAAAATTTAATTCGTGTTCGGCGGCTACATATTATAGTTTGTTTAATCCTTGACCACTGTGGTGAATTTTGTTACATGCTTCAGGTGTGGTGAGCTGTTAAAATATTTATTGCGGGTCCTACTATCCGTTCTGATGTCACATCCTTTACTCTCTATTTTACCTAATAACAACTGTCGCAGTTTGTCTTGCATCAATCAATCATTGACTCGCGCAAATCCTTTTCTCCGAAATTTATTGCCACTTCTTACAATTTGTTTGATGAATTTCATACAAAAGTTTTTAACTTTTAATCAATTTAAACCTTAGCAGCTGTGACCACTTTTTTGGAATATATAATTTTTCCAACTTTATCCCAATACACCACACACTTACATTTGCTCGTATGTCGGTATATAGAAAAATTACTCAGGGATAATATGCTTACAGCTGTGAGATGAATGTTCGCACTGGGAGTTGGTTTTCAAGTTGACTATGGATATACATTTGTAAACATATAGTATACATATATCAGTACATACATACTAGCGACGTAGTATTCTTATTTACCGAAAGTCTCAAAATGCCTATCTCTGAAGCTTTCGTATAATACCGAAATTTTTCGGGATTTTTAAATAATATTTTATTAATAGTTTTTATCTCATTATTATTTTCTCTTAAATATATTAATAAAATGCATAGTAAGCGTGTACCTAAATAGCAGAGTAATTATATAGAAAATTGGGCGGCGGCACGCCTTCATCCAAAAATGTTTTCCCTCGCAAGTTTTGCTAAAAAGCTCTTTACGAGTTACGAATGAAATTAAATTAACTTGCACTGTTACCAAAAAAATGACTTTTCATTTCTACAAATAGTTTAAGAGTACATTAAAATAGTGGGCGTGGCTCTTCAGCGATTTCGCCCATTTTAACAAAAAATAGTAAATGTTATAAAATCTAAATTCTCACCTGATTAAGTGTAATAAACAACAAATCAATACTTGTACGAGTTATGACACTAGAAGTTGTCTACAATAATTCACTATAAAATAGGCGATGCCACGCCCATTTTACAAAATTTACATATTTCGAATTTCTCTTCAAACTTTCGGTATCTATTTGCTTATTTATTAATAAAAATGCATTCAGAAATATATCAGAAAATTTCTCAAACTAAAATAGTATAACTATGTTTAAAATCCCGACATTTCTCGATTTCGAAATATGGTTACCAAAATCCCGAAATCGTAAAATTCTAAAAAATTAACATCCCTAGCACATACGAATGTATGTTGTTATATCTATGTACATATGTATGCATTTATTTGCGCATATGGGATAAAGTTGGCTTATGTTGAGCTTAAACCAAACTTGGCATACGGATATGTGGCTAAAAGCAGGTTGACATTTTAAGGCGCCCAGTGTTACCATTTGCCTGTAGTCGTGCAATTCTATGACGTTCACAATGTGCGCAACTACTGCTGGCTATATGTGCGTGAAGGTGGCTGTTAAGCCTATTTACATATGTGCAGTTTACATTTGTTGCTAAGGGAATACATAATTTAAATTAAAATTTATGTGTCGTAAAATATTTTGGAAAATCTTTTAAAATACACAGCAAATATATGGATTAAACTATCAACTTGAGACAAAGTCAATGCACTCAAAAAAATCTGTTTGAAATTTCAGTGTAGCACAAAACGACGGCGCATCTTAATCCATTTGCATAGTCTGTGAAAGTAATCGAAATTTCGGGATTTAGTTCTTATAATCCTTTGGTTTTCGAGATTGAAATTATGTTTCTAAAAACAGAAAATATTTAATTTATTTGCAATAATGGTCTCAATTATTTGTTTTTTCTGTCGTATTTTTTAAATATTTTCGTATTTTCAGAAATGTCCAAGTTCTGAAGCACGCCTATCTACCATAATTTGGATTACATACTTGCATTGTTAGTATATACACATCTTTATAATTAATTATATTTTGAATATAGGCATACATATATAAATCTCAGGCAAGTTAATTTTCCTTACAGAAATAAGCCATTAAAAACAAAATTAATTTATAGCCATAAGCAGTTAATATAAAACAAAATTTAAGTTTAGCTTTTATCACTAATAATTTCAAAAGGATAGCTGTAGGCAATTCAAATATTTACCAAGGACATATGTACTTAAATAAGGTAAATGCAAGCTGGTCAGCTATAAAATATTTGCATCAGCTTTGCTTATGAAGAAAATAGTGAGGGATTGAGTATAAACTAGGGATGTGAAGGAAGTGTCGATGTATCGAAAAATTTGTAATCGATGTATAAGCAAAATGCTTTTGATAACAATAGCATACTCGATACAACATATTTAAATTATTTGAACTATATAAACCTCAATATTTATTTTTGTTCTACGTACAGTTGTGTTCACAATAGTAGCAGTGAAACTTAATTGGATATCATTCGACGAAATAAGAAGCTGGGGTGTATAACATAATCTCTACACACAAAATCCCGAAACACATAACCCCGACATGACCAAATATAGACCATTCCTAATCCCGGATTTCTGAAAGTTGCCGGGATTATGTCGTGTCGGTGTTTTGAAAGTCGCGATTATGAGATGCTCCCACTGATAGATAGTCCCGAAAAATTTTCTGCATAGCAAAACTTTAAACGGAAAATATCTGATAATTCATTACTCAATGCCGAAAAATTCAAAGAACATTTTTTTGGTGAAAATGAGCGCAATCACTTTAAAGCAACGCCCATTTCATAAAAAAAAATTCTTATATTCACGACTGTAAAAAAACTCAACGTCAATATTTCATATTTTTTATCGTTCTGAAAGCCCTTTATTTAACAGAACGTTCCCAAATTTTTCAGATGAAAATCCATAAAAATTTTTGTTCTTGATCTTGATCATTTTTATTGCTTCGAAAATCTTAAATGGCACAGGCCAAAGAATTGTTGGTTTAAAATAATAAAATTCTAAAATATTTTTCAAAATTAAAATTATTATAAAAAAAAACAGTTTCTCCTTATTTCGTTGAACACAACTGTACATATCTTCTAACACATATATTCCACTTAACCGCTCCTAACTCACACCCGCACACACACGCTACACTACAATCATTCAAAACTTTATCTTCAGCAGCTGTCAACATATTATAACTTTTCAAATTTTTTAAT
This sequence comes from Sphenella marginata, assembly GCA_951509765.1. Lineage (NCBI taxonomy): Eukaryota > Metazoa > Arthropoda > Insecta > Diptera > Tephritidae > Sphenella > Sphenella marginata. Next base: position 5,507,229 of record OX608079.1, on the reverse strand, counting down.
TGAATTCGAAACGAATTTCCCAGCTCTTCCACCTTTTGTCCAACTATGGCGCCGACAATGGTTACTCATACGCCAAGGTAAACAAGCTCGACAATGGTGAGCTTCACCGCTTGTCGCACCTTAAACTTTTGTTATCAACTCATATAATATTTTGCAAAAAAACACACACACATACATACATATATGAAAACTTGTACATCATTTCAAAACAGTTTTTTGTTTTTGCAAAATTTAGTTTGATCCATGTATATATATATGTATGTATGTATGTAGTTTTTGGGTTCATATATTTTTTAAACTTTCGCAGTATATTTTTGGTTTCATTCCATTTGCTCGCAAATTCCCATTTCTACTCATATAGTAAAAGTCCATGCACCTTTTTATTTTGATTGCCTCAGGTTTATTTAATTTTCGTTGTTGTTTAGCTCAACTTTTTTAATTTTATTGCTCCAAGTTTTATATTTTTCTGCACCATTGAGCATTTGAAATTATAATATTTATTTTTAGTTTTTATAAGTGCTTAGTTGTGTATGTTTTAGAAATTCAATTTTGTGTGGCTTTTCTGACTTTTAGTTTATATTTCTCATTTTGATTTTGTATTTGCTCATAATCAATTCTTGCTTTCTCAAAATTCAATCAACATTTCTTATTACAAAAGTGTTGCTTGGTATTATTATTTTTACAATTATTATTTATAAATTGTCTTGAATATTAATTTATATTTTCTCATTTTGAATTAATATTTTCTCATTATCAATTTTTACTTTCAAAAAATCAATTAATTTTTCGTGTTCAAAATTTTTTTTTGTGATTTAATAAATAAATAAAAATTTACAATTCCCATTTGAAAATAATATTTTCTCATTATCAATTTCTTCTTTCTCAAAATCAATTAACATTTCTTATTACAAAAATTTTGTTCGGTGATACTACATTTACAATTCATAATTATAATAAATTAGAACTAGACGGACCCGTGCGCACCTTGCGCAAAGAATTTCACCACTACCCTCAGCGACATCTACAACCCAGCAGATAAAGTCTCTGATTCATAATGGCGTTGCAGTGCAAATTGATTATTTTGTGCATTCACAATGGTTTATTCCAACAAATTAATTTTTATAAAATCCGCTTAAACAAAAGCACTCCGATAATAAATATATGGTTTCGCATGTAGAGGGAACCCACGCCTTTAAAACGATACCTTACTTATCAACATTGGTTCGAAATGAGAGCAGAAAATTGGGAGCAAACACAAAAAGACCTTACAGAAATAATATATATGATTATTTTTTTTTGAATATCAATTTATATTTCTCAATTTGTATTAATATTTTCTCATTATCAATTCTTCCTTGTCATTATCAATTAATATTTCTAATTAAAAAAAGTTGTTTTGCTAATTATAAAGTTACAATTCCCTCATTATCACTACATGCTTTCTCAAAATCATCTGACATTTCTTATTCATAATTCTTTTCTGAATATTAATTTATATTTTCTCACTATCAATTTCTCTTTGCTTAGCTAAGTACCCACGCCTAGGTATAAATCACATACATCCTAATTTGTTTTTTGCTGGAACATAGGATTGAAATTTTTTATTTTTTTTTTCAAACTCCCATAATATACATCATGGAAAAAAAATCATGATGTAAGTTAGGCAAAACGTCGACGATAGCAATAAAAACTAACAATAACAATTATGAAACAAGCAAAAAGACGAAAGAGACGCAAATGCAACCATAAATGGGTAAAGAGAGCCTCACATGCCAACAGCAATTTTATATGGCATTCGAAAAATGTTGCGGTAATTTAATATGAGCACAAGGCATGAGCTGAACATGGCATGTATTCACTAGGGAGGCCCATTTTTGGGGGGTTTTTGCAATCCCAAAATTTCCGAGATGTAACTTTACCATCACTGAATTCTGTGATTGTATTCGAAGTCCCTTTTTTTGGCAAAAGTCTAAGTTGAAAAGTGTTAAGAATTTGTCTGAGTACCGAAACTTTTTTTCGAAATGTTTTTGGGTTTGAAGAAAGCTTTTCGAATCGGTAAGTTGTGTTTTCATCATAGAGATCATCTTAATAAAAACAACAATTCCGAGAACACGGGATTAGCATCCCTAATCTACACACATAACCGTGCGCTTCGTATAGCATGGCTCTTTCTGCGCATTCCCAAAAACAACTCTAAACGCATATGCCGGTCATGCAATATAAATTGGCAAAATTTTTGATTAACTTTCCACTTGTATGCAAAGAGTGAGTGTCCGTGAGGCGACCCCAAGGGAAGATATTTGATAAAATCACAAAATGTTGTTTTTATTGCAAATACAAGCACAAACGAATGTGAACAAAATATGGAACACATACATATGTACAAATATCAGCTACAAGCATATACAAACAAAGCAGCAAAATACGCAAAAGCTGCAACTACTCATGAACGACATGGCGTATGAGTGATGTAGCAGAGAACTAAGCCAAAACATGAGTGCTACAGAGAATTAGTGCAACAAGATACTACCGGATATTGATGTAGTATAAATCAGGAAATAGCAAGCATTATATGCTTGACACATATACTAACGAAGATGGCTACGATTGAGTCTGTGGTGGCAAGCAACATCTGTGGCATCTAAACTGCACGTCCGGTCAGTGAGCAGCTGCTTAAGTTTGTAAGTCAGTTTGTAAGTGCGCACACAGCTTATAACTAATATAGCTAACTAAAACTTCATAAGCTGGATTTAGGCAAAAAGAGATAAAATGCAAAACCAAAACCAAAAATCACTAAAAACGAAATTTCGTAAATAAACAAAAACTTTCAGTCAAAGTCAATGGTCAGCAATAACAAGAGAAAAGTTGCATGCCGCATTTATGAGAAGTTGTGGCATATTGAAATGCAGCTTAAGTAAGTTCAAGAATGTATGCAAAGTATGGTAAATATGTGTGTGAGTATGAATTATAAACAAACAAACAAACCAAGCAGAAAGTTCGAATTGCTAAGAATCAAGCTGGCGCTTAAAAAATTTTAGGACAGTAGTAGAACTTTTCCATGTATAAACGTAAATAAGTGAAGCAGCGATTTTTTTGTTGTTTTATTCATACGTAAGTCGCTAAGTGCTTATAAAAAAGTGCGTCTTATTAAAATGATTAAGTTTTCAATTGAAGTAGGTTAGTTATTCCTGGACTTTCCAGAAATCATGATATGTCGAGTATCAAATTTAAACAAGAAATTAAGATTTCTCTTATATAAATATTTTTCATCAACCCAATAACTATATTGATCATGTCCAGGGATGGGCACGACCACATAGACACGTTTGCAGAAATGCGAGTGTGTTAGTAAGCACGATCACGCATCGACCACGAAAGCAAATTGAATTATTAATTCAGTTTGATTTTAGCGCTTGCGAAGGTAACATGTACCACGCGCAGTTGCTATCAGACTAACAACAACAACGTCAGACAGTGGGCGATCGTAAAATAATCAGTCAATCTGAAACATTTCGAGCTCATCTGGTAACTTCATTTTTAACAAAATTTACTAGGGGTTTAGTTTTATTTAAATCTTGAAATCTTTGCTCATAACATTTTTGACATCTTTAAAGGATTGGAAATATTGAGAGATCGTATCTTGTAATTGAAACTTGTCACATATCTAATACTATATGTAATAATCTAACTAAAATACTGAGAATACTAAGTCTTCAACTCAACTTCCAACCCAATCTAAAAAACTTAACATTCATATGTATGTACTGTTCGATCATCCTCTGTACTAAAACTGAGTGCTTCGCCGTGCGACACACCCTCACCGTACGAGTGTTGAAATCAAACTAAATGTGGTTGTCGTTGATTTTGACGAAGAAGTTGCTGTGCGCTCGCTTTTCGTATACGTATATGGTCACTTAGCAGGTGCTAAGCTGATGCCCACCCTTGATCATGTCGATATAGGCACATATAAATTAAAATATATACAGTTGTGTTCATTATAGTAGTAGTGAAATTACATTGGATATGGTTCGCCGAAATAAAAAGAAGTTGTATTTGTATTAATTTTCTTTTAAAATATAGCAAATTTCATAACTGAAACCACATACAAAAAAATTTCAAAAATTACACAAAGTTCAGGAAAGTTAATAAAACTTTTAAAAATTTACACCAAAATCTTTTGGGAGAAATTTTAGAAACTTTTTGAGCTTGCAGTTTTATCGCTCATTCAATTTTAGTATATTAAGGAGCAAGTTAGAAGTACTTCAAAAATTTCCCTGAATTTTGAGATTTTTTTTTTGTCAAGGATGTGGGGTATTATTTTCCCATACAAAATTAATTGATGAACAATTTTTTAAGTTTAATTACCTGAACTTTGTGTAAACTTTGAAATTTCTTTTAATAAGGATTCTGTTATGGAATGTGCTATATTTTAAAAGAATGATTTTCTCCTTACGAAACCCAATTTAATTTCCCTACTATTTTAGTGAACACAGCTGTACCTACCTCAAACCAGCAATACAATTTTATAACCTCCTGCTTCTGCTCACAATTTTATATGCAACCACAAAAATTTCCTACACAAATATTTGCTCTAACCACAAAATATGCACACACTTATGTGGATACTGACGTGCATTTCGCCCTTGGCATTTGGTGGCTACAAGTTAGTCCAAATATCAAGCTGCCCAATTTATCTAAGGAAAATATGAAAGCAAGCAAGCAGACGAGTATCGATATGTATTTATGTATGCAACCACATTTTCTAATAAAAACAATATAAAATAAATTTTGATTTTAAATTTTTTGTGGTTTTAAATAAAATTGCAGGAGTAAAAGGCTCTTTGGCAATTTCCTATGCAAATACAGACTTTTGTAAATCTGCAAATTTATTTAGTTTAAATATTGAAATCTATGCAAACACAAATGGATATTAGACTGCGAAGTTTAATTTAAGAAATTCTACCTATTTTTCGTTTGTTGATTTTTTCCTGACAAAATTTTGCATTCGCAAGTAGAAAAATTAAAAAAAAGTTAAAAACAATTTAATTTACTACAAAACTATATGAGACTAATTTTTTTAATTTTAAAATTTGTCAAAAATCAAAAAATCTGTAATTGGTATATTCCAGCTCACGAATCTAATATAAATGAAAAATTAGTGGATTTAATTTGCATTCGGCCAGCAAAAAAAAAAAAAACTACCTTAATTGCTTTTACGCATTTCGGAAATATAATCTCAATGTGGTATCCAAAAATATTTTTTTTAGGCTCAGTCTAATGTCATTCCAAATAATTTTTTTATATATTTAAGAATCTATAAATTTTTCTTCATACTAGCATGGTTAATCGGGCTGAGCACATCTCAATCGAGTAAATATTGTCTGGCTGAAAATCTGCTCTTTGAAGTTTATAATTGCATTTCCTCATAAGTTATATTAATACATCTTTCTCTCTCCCTCTTACTATTCAATCGGTATGTTTCCGTCGTCGTTTGGCATTCTCCCTAGCTTTACTCTCACTTTAAATCAGAGAGTATATAGCACACGACAAAATTTCTCTCTTTATGCGATCTCTTTCTATCTGTAGTACTCTCTCTTTGTATTTGTTCTTCCATTCCCCTTAGTTTTGCTCTCCATACAGGTCTAAGAACCGAATAGCGTTTTCTCTTTGATTCCGGTTTCGATTTCGATTAATTATTGAGTGTAGCTTCCGACTAATCGATCAGTTAATTTTTGAGTGTGGGACTCCATACGGTTTCGGTCGTCATCTAGATCTTAACACTTGATCGCTAGAAGTCTCGTTAACCATCGGGTACAGTACCAGACTTTCGGGATTATTTCGCCAATGGCATCTTGATTTCATTATTCATAACAACGGGATTAGATGTCCTACCTAGAACGCAAACATGCATTTAAATTATTGCGGTACGCCTACGAGATAAAAACAAAGTTTGCGAACAACAAACGAACACGCAACCATTTCCAGATTGAAAGATTGTGCAACAAAGAATGGAGATGTTGTTATTGCACCACAATATGTACGAGAGCATGTAGAGCGTGAAATACATAAAATAAAATTTATTGTCATACATGTGGCTGGTTGCTTATGAAAGCAGTTATTTTGTTGACAGTTATTGTTTTCTAAACTTTTTATGCTTCCTCGTATTTCTTGTTTTAGATTTACAAAAAGTTTGTATTGTTAAGAGATGTCACGTTTGAAGAATTTAAGCAAAAATTAATTCAAATAAATTTTCGATGACATGAAAATTTGTTAGGAAAGATGTTTAATTGAGTATTATTTTGCGAAATATATTATTTTTCATTTTATATGATTTCACTTCATTTCATTTTATTTTATTATTAATTTATTTTTTTATTAAATGTAAGCTAATCTTATTTAATCTAATCTAATCCAATTGAATATAATCTCATCTAATCTAATCCAACCTAATATAAACTAATATAATCTAATCAAATCTTATCTTATCTAATCAAATATAATCTAATCTAATCTAATCTAATCGAATCTAACAAATTAGATTTTGTGTAATCCAATTTAATCTTATTTAATGCAATCTAATCAAATCTAGTCTAAGCTAATCTAATATACTCTAATCTAATCTAGTTCAATCTAATCTAATCTAATAGAATCTAATCTTATATAATTGAATCTAATCTAATCTAATCTAATCGAAGCTAATCTAATCTAATCCAATCTAATCTAATCGAATCTAACAAAGTCTAATCCAATCCAATTTAATCTTATATAATCTAATCTAATCTAATCTAATCCAAGCTAATCCAATCTAATCTAATCTAATCTAATCTTATATAATATAATCTAGTCTAATCTAATCTAATCTAATACAATATAATCTAATCCAATCTAATCTAATCGAATTTAACAAAGTCTAGTCCAATCCAATTTTATCTTATATAATCTAATATATTCAAATCTAATCTAATCTATTCTAATCTAATCTAATCTAATCTAATATAATCTAATCTAATCTAATCTAATCTAATATAATCTAATCTAATATAATCTAATCTAATCTAATCTAATCTAATCTAATCTAATCTAATCTAATCTAATTTTATATAATATAATCTAGTCTAATCTAATCTAATCTAATGTAATCTTATCTTATATAATCTACTTTAAGTTAATTTAATTTAATTGAATTCTATTTAGCTTAATTAAATTAGATTACATAAGATTAAATTTAATTTCATTTTATTAGATTAATTTAATTTAATTAAGCTTAATTTAATTTAACTTAATTAATGTGATTAATTTAATTTAACTTAATTTAATTTAATTTAATTTAATTTTATTTTATAATTTATTTTTTAATTTTATTTCTTAATATATCATTTTAATGTATTGGATTACTAAAACAGTCCTCAGAGTCTCTACTATTAAGATTTAAGACAAATTTCCATCTCTATAAAAAAGTTTGTGTACGGTAGAATTTTCAAGATTTCTTCCTTCATCTATTCTTTGTTATAAACCACGTGATTTTGTGGCACAGACACTTCTGCAAATGCGATTACTTAGGGCATAGCTCAGATGGTGCGCCTTGTGCTATATTTGAAAATGTGTAATAATAACAACATAGATGCGAGAAACATAAGCAAGACCAAACGAAAACAACCAAATAAGGTAACAATAAACCAATGTCTTATTTGCATTGTTGTTGCTCGTTGGCAAGCACTCAAAAACTTTAGCAAAGTAATTTTTTAGATTTATTCCCTTGGCTTGATGTGCGCCGTTTCCTGTTTGCTATTTGCTGTCTGGTCGCAAATATTTGTCGTGTTGCCTTCTTGTCGCTGAAGTGTAACCTCAAAATATTTGTTAAAAAATTTTATTTTAAAACTTACTCCACCTACATCATTTCGTTTGGTATTTGAGCATGTGATAAAGTAACTGTAGTCAGAATGTAGAAATGCAACGCCTAAATGTATTTACATACACGCTCTAGAAGTTTGTCAACCAAATCGTGGGCACATTAGCTCATATTTGAAGGCGCCGCGTAGACAATTTTCTTTATATGTGCATAAGGGTGGAGCGAATAAACTTTTGCCAGAGCACATAAAATAGGGAAGGCCTGGATGGGGATGTAGGGTAAGTTGTTTTTCCACATTCTGAAATCTTTATCAGAGTCTATTTACCATATAACCTAAGCAAGAATGTGATCTATCGACCGTAGTATCAATAAGAAATCGAATAAAGTCGATAATAATTCATTCGACACGATTAATGTAGTAAGGATTATATGGAGTCTGTGCAAAACGACTGATTCAATATAAACGATAAAAGCACATGCAATCTATACTTATCGATAACAATAAGAAAAAATCAATACAGATATCAAAAGGAATCTGAAAATCCTCGGATCCACAACAAACTAATACCCACCATTTAATTTTGGATACGGAAACAGGTTGGATGGATGACAAAAGCATTGTTTAAATCGTTATTAGTTTGAATTGGAAATCGATAAAATTCTACAACATGTGAACAAAAATAATGTCGAAAAAGTCGTAAAAGTCTACTAAGAAATACAAGTGTAAAAAATCGGAAATAATCGATAACATTTTTGAAAAATCGATTTTATTTGTTTAAATTCGATTCGAAAAACTGTAAAAAATAAAATAAGAAAAAAATCGATAACCGCTTAAAATCGATAAAAAATGAAAAATATGTATCGATAAATGGATATAAATCGTTTTTTTTTTTAAAATACTTTTATCACTGTTGTTGCAAAAATTCCGTGAAAAAAAGTTTGTAACGAAAGCAAAAAAATTTTATTACTGCTTTTCAACTTCGCTCCACCTTAATGTGTCTATAAAAATACTTTTGTTCGTTGTATTATTAATAATAAACATATTTCTCAGAAGTTTTATGCCAATATCATACTTCCACGCACAAAAACCAAAGAAAACATGCTGGGAAATTAAAAGTTGCAAATAGACTCTGATATCAATTGGTACAAGAAAACTTGACAAATTTTGTTGAAAAAGTTTAACAACGCGGCGGTATGAAATGCTGGCGGAGTCGAAAAGTAAACTAATATAAGAAATATGTATGTATATGTATTTACATATATTTTGACTGTTTTGTGCCACATATTAATATTTCTTTTAAAAGTTTCTTCTGTTGTCGTTTTATGCTGATTTGATTTCAATAAATCAATTCAAATTGTTAGCTATAATTGGCTGACTTTTTATCAAACTTTCCCAAAAGTTGTCAGTCAACAGCTCGCATGGATTTGTATTGTTTGTAAATTGTGCAGAGTTTTTGTGTGTTTGTTTATGTTACTTTGTCGACCTTTTAATTTGAAATTGTTGTTTATGCGTGTCAACATTTTTAGTTTTTATTTTTTGTTTTTGACATGACGAAATTTATTAAAAATGTTTGAATATTTTGAGGCAAGATTTTGGGGGCGTGCACTACTTAAATATAGGAAGATAATCTTTAAATGCCATTTTAAAACTTCCATCCAATTTGTGTTAGTTTATTTAGATGAAGAGGTCATATCTAAGTTTTGGGCTAGATTAAAAATAATTAAGGAGTTTTGCACAGCTGGCAAAGTTCACAGTATGAAGACTCAAAAGATAAAAAAATACTTTTTTTTTAGCGAGTTGTGGATGCTTGACACATATTCACAGAGGCCGAAGTTAAGAATCTAGTTTCGAAAAATTAAATTTATTGCGGATGAACAGAAAGCTTTTTGAATGAAAAAAAAATTTTTGAATCGCCCCCTTTTATGGAACCATTGCGGATTATTCCGTGATTCCTTCGATATTTCCTTAACACAGTTCATCTCCAAAAAAGGCACTGAAACAAGTGGTATGGCAAAAGGACTTATTTTTTCCAATATAATAACGAGTTATATGCGATCAATTGATTTGAATAATTTTAATTTATAATTTTTCAAGTACATAAATAAATATGACTGAATAATAAAATTTTAACTAGTCGACGAAAACCAATCCCATTTAACCGCAACAAGATTAATCAATTAATTAGCAAATAGTTTTTAATGACTAAACAAATCGATTAATGACTAAACAAATCGATTAATTACTCTATTAATCAAAATTTGAGTTAATTTTCCGTTTAACTTATATATTTTTTTAATCCATAATCTAACGCACGTGCTAAAGTATATACAAAACCCAAAAAATCGCATCGCTAGATGTTTTAAATGTCTCCAACGTAAAAGTCATTTATTTATTTAGACACCCTACATAAAAAGATTCTTTCATCAATTCATGAAATTAATAAGTTTTTCAAGTTTTTTTAGTCAACAAATTTATTATTTATATTTTGTATACCGTTTGAGTTCGGTTTCAACATCTCATAGACGATTTAGTTGTAAAGAAAAGTTATTTGAAAACGTGCAAACAATAATTCTCAGTTCAACAATAATGTCTCAGGTTTGGAGCAATCAGAAAAATGATTAATTAAACATTTAAGTTATCAACTAATTACACAATTCTATTGTTTACTGAAAAAAAGAAAAGAACAGTTTCTTCAAAAGTAAATAAAAAATAGGTAAACAGATATGTACATTTGCTGATGCTATGCGAAAGCTGAGCTTTCCTTATCTGCTACTTTATATAGAAGTTTGGGGTTTTTTTAGGTTATTACAGCGCTTAGTTAGGTTGCACATATTCGGTCAGTCGAAATAATTGGATTTTAAGTTATGTAAATTTTATTATAGATGCAAATAATTTTTTTTTTGTAATCCTGAATAATTTGGTTTTGGTAGATTTATCAGTCGCGCATTATTAGACATTGTTGTATTATTGCCTAACTTTTAGTCAGACTTGTTAACTTCTTATAAGAATTGAGTAATCAATTAATTGTATGTCAACTTTAGTCAATAATTTAAGTTGATTTTAAAAAGACTAATTGATAGCCATTGATAAAAAAACAAATACAAAATAATTAAAAAAAAAAAAAAAATGTGAGTTACTTTCTTGTTTTTTTTAAATTATCATAACCTTTCTACATTTTTGTTTTGGTTCATTTTAATTAGTTTACCATATGCAAAAATACAAACAAATAATTGAAAAAAAAAAAATTAGAAACACAATATTAACCAAAAAATCAAAAACGTTCAAACGTCATCACAAATAATCAAAAGTAATCAAGCAATCAATTATAATCAGCAGTCATCAAAGTAATCTAAAAACAAAAACAAAATTCAATAAATCAAGAGTAATGTAAAATAGTAAAAAGTAATCAAACAATAAAAAATGATCAGAAGTAATGGAAAATAATCAAAAGTAATCAAGCAGTCAAAAAGAATATTTTTTAAAATATGAATTAATCAAAGAATAAAAAACAATCAAAAGTAATCGAAAAGAATCAGAAGTAATCGAAAATAATCAAAAGTAATCAGGCAGACAAAAAGAATATTTTTCAAAATATGAATTATTCAAAGAATCAAAGTAATAAAAAGTAGTAAAAGCTAGTCAAAGAATCAAAAGTAATCAAAAATTATCAAACAATCAAAAATGTTCAAAAATAATTAGAAAATCGAACTTAATCAAAAGCCACGAAAAAATAAATCATAAAATAGTTTCCTTTTTGAATACTTTTTTTTAAATAATTACTAAAAACCGATAACAGCGGGACCTTCCAAATAAAAATTTACTTAGTAATCACTACGATTAGTAATCATTACCAAACAAGGCTGCTTCAATGCACTGATAACATTATACGAGTTTTGCTACATCAATCCATACATACCAATCACATCGAGAATGAATATTGCTGTCTATAAACTCCGACAACAAAAAAGTTTTGCAGAAAATCAGTGCACCAATCTATTTTATATTCAGAACATACGATTTATCGATGTTGTCTCTTGTTATAGTGCATATGTATGTATGTATGTGTTTCTAGCCTTGTGGGCATGCGACTAATTCCCTATTTAACTCGACAAAGAATTTGCATTTACATGAATCACATACTTCCTATTTATGTTGCTTTGCTTGCTTCTATATACTTTGCAAGTATATATGTCTCTTTACTTACATATATATCAAACTAAATTTGATTCCCAGCACGTCTATAAATGTACGTCACTCTACTTATTTACGCCTGTGTTTGTAGTTATCGAACATTTTCTGCGACATGCTACCGTACACACATAAATATTTTGTTGTTGTAATGATAGTTAAAGTTTGCTCATCATTCATTAAAATTTGTTGTAAATTCATAAATTCATGGCTGGCACGTTTAATGCACCTTAATGGTTTAGAACTTTTGCCATATTCGAAGAAGGAGAGTCTTTGATTTCTGATGTTAAACTAGTTTTCAAAATTGTCAAAAGTTGAGCGCATAAAAAATATTGTAATTTTGTTGTAAGTTTACTGGAAGTTAAGTTTGGGAATACTATTTAATGTTAATATATTTGAATTTTTCATGACCACGAATGAGCTCAAGGCTTGGAAATATGTAAAAAAATTTATGTGAAAATAATTGTTTTATTTTTTTTTTTAATTAATAATTAAAAGTTCTTATTAGAATAGAGAAGGAAAATTTAGAGACAACTGCCACAGCTTTTTTTGAAGACCACCTTCGGAAATTGGAGATTTCTTCATGAGTGAAATTTTCTCATATTCTGTGAACCCTAAGGCTATCAGAACAGTGGTTTGTTTGTCAGCTAAGTTGCTATTTCTATTCATACTATCGTACAAATATTTAGATTAGCCACTAATTCGAAGAATTTTTTTTTTAAGTTGTGCCCGGAAAAGTAAATTTAATAAACTGCGATAAGCGCATTTTGCTCGTGGTGAGCGGAGCCAAAAGCCCATTAATTTTTAGTGACAGTAATATAGGTCATAGCAAAATGCAGCAAAAAACCACAAAAAAAAAAATAAATAAAAGTTTACAATGCTATTACATTTGAAATGGCGCAAACAGAAAGCAACAACAAAAAATTTGAAAAAAAAAAAAAAAAAAATGTGTAATAAAAAACTAGTAAGGACAGGTGGACTGTGGCCGGAGCACTGTGACTGCATAGACAAATACAACAGAAGCAAATTAAAGTTAAAGAAAAAAAAAGTTTAAATTTTCTTTTCTTTGCAGGACAATATAAGCTGGGTCTGCTGATAGCTTAATACGAAATAAATAAACTCATGACTTGTTATTGATTTCTTTTGATTAGGCACACGGTTTCACTCAGCTTAATTTAGAGATAATTCCTATATACTCACAGATGAGCACCTCGTAACGTAAACACAGCTCATTATCATGATCATTTCACAATATATGTATTCCAATCTCTTTTAAATCTTGTTAACACAAATTTACCCAACAAAAGTCACCTTCATGCGTGGTATGAACCGAAAACAATTGAAAAATAAAAATAACAATAAAACGTATTTTTGTGCTCTTTCATTGTTATCTTTGTGGCAATTGCAAGCATTTTTGTTAAAGTTAAAATTATGCAAATTGAATTTACATTGTCAATGATGAGGCTCCCAAATGCATTGAAATTAAATGGAAATGGGTCACATAGATTTATAGCATGTAATGTTGTAGCAAGCGTAAAAAGGAGAGAACGAGTAGGTAAAAGTCAAAGTAAGAGTAAAAGAACCGCTACACTTTGTAACACGAAGATACGAAAAAAAATATATTTACACAGCGAATGTGTGAGTTGAAATTGTATATTAAAATTAAAAACTGAATTTCTGTGAAGGATGAAATCAGTTAATTTAATAACAAAATGAGTTGAATGTCACTATAAAAAGCAACGAGGCAACCCTGTAGGGATGAGCTTTAGCTCTGGAGTGAAACCTTGAATAAGCGCTGCTAATTTGCGAGCTGGCGAGACAGAGAGACAGAAATGATGCGAATACTGGCTTCTACTGACTTTATTAGTTCGAAATTCCACAGCTTAGAGCTAGCTCTATGCAAAGCAGCAGTTTTTCGAATTTTTGTTTGTCTGTCTGAATGTTTGTACGCACATCACTCAGAAAGTGCTACCGAGAAATGAATTTAATTTTCACGAAGAAACTGCTCGACATCCAACTTAAAGTTTGGGATATAGTTTACGGCACGGACATGTATTTTTTTGATTGTAGCATTGCATTTATTTGGTGAACTATTTACCAAAAACATATAGCTGGTCCAAATTTGTCCACTTTACTCTATACATTTTTTTCAATGGCGGTAAAGAATACATATTAAAGGGAACGAATTAAAAATCAATCAATATTATTGTTTGTCAATTTCCATTACGTTTCCATTACATTATTTCCGTTTTTCGCATTCTAATTGAATTAAATTGCAGGATAAGCAAATGAACATTAAACGAAGAATGAATTTGTGAGGTGAATTGGAGAGAGTGATTTATTTTCTGTAACATCGCTCAAAGAGCGCAATCTTTAGCTGAGCTAAATTGCACATTTATTGAAAACAATGCGAATATGAGAAGACCTTTTGCGACAATTAATATTTGGTGGTCCAGATTTAATTCAAATTTTTACACACAAAAGCTTAAAGATCCAACCGCCTTAGGGCATATATGTAAAAACTTTCAGTGCTATGAATACGACTTACCTTCCATGGAAATGCTGATGATGCAGGCCGCTAATAAAAGCTTTAGCTGTCGTTGAAAATGAAATTGTTTTTTCACACAAACACACTGGCAGTGGTGACTTCTTTGCTGTTGTTGTGGCATATTTGTGGTTGTTGCGAATGTAAATGCAGTGGAAGTTGTTGCTGTTTTCATTTTGTATTTATCACTTATCCTTGGTTTTTATTTTTTTTTTTTGGCTACAGCTGATTGTAGTTCGTTACGCTTTTGTTGCTAATTTTTCACAATTTTCTTTTGATTTATATAATCTCACGGCGTCGTTTACACAATTGATTGTATATGCATTGCGTATTTTTATTGTCGAATTTTTTCATATTTAATTTTTATTTATTTTTTTTTTGAAAGTTGACATTTTTTGACAATTCATATATTTTGGCTTCAAAAAAAAAAAAAAACAACAAAAAAAAAATGCAATAAAACTTTCAAATAAGAATTTTGTTTTCTATATTAGTTGAAGAAAAGTTCTTAATTATAGACCACCGTATGTAAACACGATTTAGAGATTGATTCTATATGTGAAATAACAAAACATATGTTTTTTTCTAAAAATCCGCTTTTTTGTTTTTCTTTTGCTAAAATTTTACTACTCTACAGCGATTTCAAATATTAATTGTATACTGAAAAAGCTTGATGTAAAGCTTGAACATACTGACGCAAAACATTCACAGTGAAACAAATTAGACCTATTATATTTGATTAGTTATTAGTAACCAATTGATTACACAGATTTTTTAATTAATAACTTTTATTTCCATTGTTGTTAAGAAAATGCAATTAAAAGTTGGTTTCGATTAAAACAAATTAAAACAAAAAAAATGAGGACTTTTTATGATTATTCAAACAAAAATATGAAATTATCGAAAAAAAAAAATTAAAATAAAAAAAAAATTTAAAATTTCAAATAAAATAAACAAAATTTCAATTATTAAAAAAAATAAAAAAAAACGTACAAATATTATAATTAAAAAAGAAAAACAAAACCAATCAAAACTAGGTATAAAAAAAAATTTAAAAAAAGTCAAAAATAAGATTTAAAACAAAATTTTAGTTGTAAGTTTTTTGCAAGCTCGAGACCAGCTAACAATAATTCTAAGTGAATTAATATTGTCATAAAACAGAAAATTTATGTAAATTATTAAAAAAAAAAAAATAATAAAAAAACGTACAATTATTAAAATTGAAAAAAAAAAAATAATAATAATAATCAAAAAAAAGTAAAAAAATAAAATTTAAAACAAAATAAATAAAATTTTAATTATTAAAAAAAAAAAAAAAAAAAAAAAAATTTAGAATAATTAAATTTAAAATAAAAATGGCATCAAAAAAATTTTTTTTTTTAAATTTACAATTATTACAGAAAAAAAAATAAAAAAAAAAAAATTTTTATGTAAAAAAAAAAAATTTAATAAAAATGTTGCTTATTACTTTTGATAGTATTAGAAAAAATAAATTTTTTTATTAATTTTGATTATTTTTAGTAATCGTGAAAGATTAAGATTTTTTTGTGATAAGTTTTTCATTAATTGGAAAATAATCATTAAAAATTTCAAGTAATGGTAATCAATTATTAATATACATATACATATATACTCGGAAAAAGAAAATCCATCAAACCGGGCATCATTACGATTAGTAATCATTATTTAACAGGTCTGGAATAAATAAATGATATTATAAAAATATAAAAATAAATTTAAAAAAATTTAAAAAAAATTAAAAAAAAAAAACACAAATGTTGTTAATTGCAGAGAAGAAAGGTCAAGCGATGTAAGATAAAATATATCTAAAGTGAGTGAATTTTAAATTGAAACTTGTTTTTTTTGGCAAATTGTTATACATAATTACAAATATTTATATTTCTTTGCTTCTCTGTTCACTTTGTTTCATGATTTTTGAATTTGAATATTATTTGTTGTTTGCAGTAACTAAGCGGTGCAGTGAAGCGGCTAAATATACCAACTTAATTTTTTTTGCAAACATTTTTTTAATCAAACTCGTTTCCTTTAACACTTTTCTTATTGCTCACTATTTTTTTTTTTGCTTTCGAGTGCTTTGTTTTCAGTTGTGCTTCAGTTTTAATGAACGTTCCTTGGAAATTTTAAAAGTAATTTGTTGCAGTTGTGTAATTTTGTTTTCTTGGTGTTGCTATTTTTTCTATGATATATGTATGTACAATTTGTTCGCATTATTAAAAGTTAATCCATTGGAAAATTCTGCAATGAGAGTGAAAAAAGGAAATAACATGTTTGAGAAAAAGTTGAATATTTATAATGAAATTATGAAATTTAAAAACTATTATATAGGTATATGTATGTATGTATCTAGGCAGATATTATTACTAGAGACTTCCAAGTTTAATTCTTCATAATTACAGTTCAAAGTATAAAAAAAACCTAAAGTCTCTCTTAAAAAGCTTTTTAGCTTGTATGGAAATGTACTAAATCACTGCTAGAACGAAGAAATAAGCTGCTCATTTGCTAAATGATATATATGACTTTACAGCACAGTGGGTTGGAATGGCAAAAAGTGGTTCGGGATCGGATTATGATCAATTTTTAATGAAATCATGAATTAAAATTTTGCATAATAATTAAATGCATAAATAATATTTTGCACTCTTTAAAAAAAATTATAATTTTAAAATATTTTTAGGTAATTATTTTTTAAAAATATTTAATAAGCTCACTATTTTTTGAAAAACTTGTCAAAAATAAATTTTCTGAGCAAAAAAAAGCTGAAAAATACATAACAAATTTTCATTATTTAGTTAATTATTTTAAAAATATAAGAAATTTTAATATGTTATGATTTGTGTTATGTAAAAGTAGGCGTGATTTCAACATTTTTACACATCTTTGGCATAATAAAAAGCATAAAATTCCCTCCTCTGGCTACCATACCAGTATATATTTTATGTTGTCTAATTAAGAATTTTGCATTTGATTTAGAACTTTTCGCGGATTTGGCCCACTGTGCTACCACCACCAGGTGCAGCATCTAACACTAAAATATTACTCATACGCACTGGTGCACCAAATGCGACTTTAATTGCTGTACAGGTAGAGCTGCACCAACTGACTGCCCGCCTGCCTGCCTACCCGCCTGCCTATTCACTGCTACATAGACACTTAACATTATTACTCGAAAAGCCAACTAAGGCACTAACTTTGTTAGCAAAAAGAAATAGCAAAAAAAAAATTTGCAAAAAAACTCTCAAAAAGCATTGAAAAACAAAATTCTATACCAGAAAGAAAATGAATGAGTGAGTGTTAAGTACACTTGTGTCGCATTGTGGCGTATTCATTTACTGTACAGACGCACCTCCCACCACACTTACTTCAGCGCACAGCACGATGGGCATGACTTTTGCTGTAATACTTCAGCATTGCATGCCACTTTGTTGCTGCTACCCTTCCCCCCCTCTTTAACACAAGTATTATTCATCTTAATTTCTTTCATATTAAAAAGGAAAATTTACAAAGTACTAAGGAAATAACGGCTACGGTGATGGTGGAAAATGGCGCAAAAAAGAAAAAAAATGTTCAATGCCAGGGAGTATGCAGTTACGTTAAAATTTCCTTTTTGCGTATAAAAGTGAAGACTAGTAAAAATTACATTTTACACAAACTAACAAACAAGCGAATTGCATATAACTTTACTTCGTGCTACTAAGTTGTTAGTCTAAGCTTCGTGCGACTTCATCAAAGTAAAGTGTGATTCCGACGTTGGTAAGTTCTAGGTGTGCGGCTATATATAACAATTTTCCAATTTTCCGCAACAAACGTAACCAAGCGTTTTCTTTTAGCTTCGTGCCTCCATTTACATATAAACACATACTTGTAGGAGTGTGAGTGAGCGCATTTTGAAAATGGCTTGCAAATTCTCGGCTGACTATGTACCCAACTAGCACGAAAGTAATTGTTTATAATTTATTTATTTATTTATTATTTATTACTTATTATTTATTATTTATTATTTATTATTTATTATTTATTATTTATTATTTATTATTTATTATTTATTATACATTATTTATTATTTATTATTTATTATTTAATTTTTATTATTTATTATTTATTATTTATTATACATTATTTATTATTTATTATTTATTATTTATTATTTATTATTTATTATTTATTATTTATTATTTATTATTTATTATTTATTATTTATTATTTATTATTTATTATTTATTATTTATTACTTATTATTTATTATTTATTATTTATTATACATTATTTATTATTTATTATTTATTACTTATTATTTATTATTTATTATTTATTATTTATTATTTATTATTTATTATTTATTATTTATTATTTATTATTTATTATTTATTATTTATTATTTATTATTTATTATTTATTATTTATTACTTATTATTTATTATTTATTATTTATTATTTATTATTTATTATTTATTATTTATTATTTATTATTTATTATTTATTATTTATTATTTATTATTTATTATTTATTATTTATTATTTATTATTTATTATTTATTATTTATTATTTATTATTTATTATTTATTATTTATTATTTATTATTTATTATTTATTATTTATTATTTATTATTTATTATTTATTATTTATTATTTATTATTTATTATTTATTATTTATTATTTATTATTTATTATTTATTATTTATTATTTATTATTTACAGTGTATTATTTATCATTTTTATATACAATTTTATATTTATTATTTTTTTATAATTTATAAATTTTAATCAACTAGTGCATTATTTATTATTTATTATTTATTACTTATTATTTATTATTTATTATTTATTATTTATTATTTATTATTTATTATTTATTATTTATTATTTATTATTTATTATTTATTATTTATTATTTATTATTTATTATTTATTATTTATTATTTATTATTTATTATTTATTATTTATTATTTATTATTTATTATTTATTATTTATTATACATTATTTATTATTTATTATTTATTTATTATTTATTATTTATTATTTATTATTTATTATTTATTATTTATTATTTATTATTTATTATTTATTATTTATTATTTATTATTTATTATTTATTATTTATTATTTATTATTTATTATTTATTATTTATTATTTATTATTTATTATTTATTATTTATTATTTATTATTTATGTATTATTTATTATTTATTATTTATTATTTATTATTTATTATTTATTATTTATGTATTATTTATTATTTATTATTTATTATTATTTATTATTTATTATTTATTATTTATTATTTATTATTTATTATTTATTATTTATTATTTATTATTTATTATTTATTATTTATTATTTATTATTTATTATTTATTATTTATTATTTATTATTTATTATTTATTATTTATTATTTATTATTTATCATTTATTATTTATTATTTATTTTTACTTTTTAGTACTTGTTATTTATATTTTTAAAACTACAAACTTTGGTTACAAGCACGTAATAGATACGTTCCCGTGACTAGTGCCCACGACTTAAAGTCACAACAATGGTCGCCGCTCCATTTCAGCGCCTATTCGTGCAAGTTGGGTAGTTTTCTAAGCACACAGACTTCTCTGCTACAAAAAAATATAGCTTCATGTTAATGTTGCTTTTGTTTGGAAAATTACCGCCTTTGCAAAATACTGCCTTCGGGTGGGCGTTTTACTTAGAACATTTGTAGAAGTTTTTAAGTTTTTAGCGTGGCAAATACCTGCCAGCCTAAGCTATTATTTAGCAGCAACAACAGTTATGACTACATTTACTTTAGGAAAAAAACACGTACATGCCTAGGAATTTACGGTGTATGCGTGTTGAGACGAATTGCTGACAAAAATGAAGTGAAAATATGCACTGAAGAAAAAATTTGTCAAATGAAAGGCCTATAAATTGAAATTTAAAATGAGAAAATGTGGTGCTAGAAGTTTCATTTTATTTCTTATTATTTAGGGAGAAAAATTAAATGGGCTGAAGAAAAGTCAAAGTCAAGAACTTGTACGATTTTTGTATTAGTCTGAAAGAGACTCAAATGGGAGGGTTTGATTTAAGATTAGTTTTGTTTTATGATACCTACAAAAAAGAAACAAATAAAGAAAGTCGCCTAAAGTTCTGTTTAAGGTTCTGTTGACCTTTTCTAAAGTTTAAAGGACCTTCTCTTATATTCTGTAAATATCTCATATCACAACTGCGCCTTAGTCTTCGAAACGTTGACCCATAATCAAATCTCATCAAGCCTACATATATACATATGTATGTATGTATGTATTTGTTGCTGAAAATTTCTTAAATTTTTTTTTATTTAAAAGTGGGTTTAATTTTTTTTTTTTTTATCGTGCTTTGCTTTTCAACTGTCCGCCACATATATTTGATTTAACTTCAAGTGCTAGCATTTGCTCAAGAGCCACTTGAGTTACTTTATTTACGTTTATTTATTTCTTAAATGTCATATGTCACAACCATTTGCTATCGCTTCTGTTTTATTCCCAGCACTACATCCGATTGTAAGGTGGCGCGGTACAAGCAAAGGAAGTACAATTAAGACGCAACAATAATGGGCAAAAAAGGCGCATTTGTCGCGTTAATTACTTTCAAGTTTTCCTGTTGAACGCCCGCACAAAGGACTGCTGACACATGTACAAGCACTTTAACTTTTTTTGTTGTATTGTTTTTTTTTTTTGGTTAATACATATATATTTTACTTTTTATACACTTATGTGTGGCGCTTTGATGTGCGGTTAATTTTTTTTTTATTATTTGAGTGGGACTTGAAAAAAATGAACACGGAAAATATTAAATAAGAGAAAAATTTGAAATGAATGTTGAAAGAGAATGTATGAAAGTATATACAATATATATGTTTACTATATGTATGTATGTATATGTGAGTGCTTTTGTGCATAGCAACATTTTTATGTTTAATTCAATGTGCAATGTATTGCGTGCGTTACCAAGTGAGCGCTTTTGCGTTATTAATCACGGATTGGATTTTCTATTACTTTGAAAAATGAAAAATGTATAACGTTACTCCGTATTATTGGTATATACAAATAATCTGATTACTCATAGCTTAGAACAAACTGACTCATGTTCAACTTTTTTTGCTTCAAATGAGTAGTTAACAATCAGATCAAACTCAAAAGCACTGCTTTGACAACTTTATAAAAAAAAATAAAAAATTGTTATTTCAATGTGTGTTTGTTTTATTGAAAAATGAATTAAAAAATTCAATTGAAAAAAAAAAACGAAAGAAAAGTCAATAAAATGAAATGAAAATTTCTTTTTTTCCACCTTCCAAAGCTCCAAACTTATTTTTAAATTAATTTTAGAATTTTATAGCTAACATTTTCAAGGTTTTAAAATATTTTTTTTCGTAAGAGGAAAAATTAAAAAAAATTGAATTTCCAAATATTTTCAATACTACTCTTTCAATGGTATGTAGCGCCATGAAAGCTAGTCGAGTGTTTTTTTTTCATGCAACGTTTGAACGAAATTTAATTTTGTATGGAAGCAAAATTTGGAGAGCATATAACAATTCTAGAAATTCAGGGAAATTTTGGAGCGTCTTCTGACTTGCACTAGTTAATTATACTTAAAGTGATTGGTCTACAAAGCGGTGTACTCAGACATTGTCTAGAAACTATACAAAAAAAAATTTGGTTAGTAGTTAAAAAGCACTAAAAAAATTATTTTGTTGAGCGCAAAATAGTAAAATAAATACAAATACAGCAAAATTTGCTGCCACTTTAGTCAGTGCATAACTGTTTAAACAGGAAAAAACAACATTAGCAACAACAAAATATATAAAAATAGTAAGTTAAATTAGTTTCAAACAAAGTTTGAAAAGTGAGCGCTTCAAAAAGCTGACAAAATACAAAATTTGATCAAAAAATTTCCCCCAAATCAAAAACAAAAATCTAATGAAAAAGTTATGCCGTGACCTTTTATATCTTTAAGAATGTCGCCATCCAACACGTACAACAAATAACACTTGAGCACTCACTTGCTCTCAAAATTTTCTGAGTCTCTTCACTTTACGAGTGTTAAACAAATGTTTACCAAAAAAAATTAAAAAAAAACAGCCAAATAAATCCTACATCAACCCTCTGTGGTTGGCGCACGTAAAAAAGTCAAGAAAATACACAAACAAACAAACAGAAAACACAACAAACATATGCGCCGACAGAGCCATCAAACCAGCAGAATAACAAATTTTGCGATGTGAAGCGATGTATTTAGTTGTACTACAAGTTTGAGTGTGTATGAATGTACATATGAATGTATGTGTGCATGTAAATACTTTCACACACACTTACACATTACCACACTTAATAACAATTCATGTTTAACAAAATCATTTGGCAGCATTAACTTTGGCAAAAATTACGCGAACGCGAACAAGTACATAAATAAAAAAAAGAAAAAAAAATAATAACAAAGCAACAACAACAACAGAACAACACAAGCAAGTGGGCAAGTGTAAAGCCATGATGATGATGACGCGTACAAGCAACAGGGTGGAGAAACAAATATTTGCGTTGTAGGATGTATGTAAATTACTCGGGCAGCTGATGTGGAGAGAATGAGAATTGGTAAAGCCTGGCGTGGCAAAGGAGCGACGAAAAATTGTTTGGCACGCATAAGTTAAACTACCACACTCATGAAGAGGAAGTAGGCGACTTGCGAAAAGAAGATGAGCGCATAGAAAAAGATAAGCAAAAAGAAGAAGAAGAAATAAAACGCAAGGGCTTGTCGAAAAGCAGGTAAGGTACATTACTTAAGCTACAGAGTAGGCGGTTACAAGCCGTAATGATGGGCAGGAAACACATGTTAACATAAAAGCTTGTACCTAGGCAAGAAAAGCTACACAAAAGAAGCAGGAGGCATAAATAAAATTAAGAGAGGTGTGGTAAATATATAGAATTTTTTGACGGTATCATTTAAATTTGCCAAAACGAGGCCAGGAAAACGCGGGATCAAAATGAAAGATAGTCGATTTCAACGGCAAAAAAAAAAAAAAAACGATTTATTAAGCACGAAACTGGCTTGAGACGCAAAGATGCTTCTTTTGATCTATTTATAAGTGATGAGTACCTAAGGATGCCACCTAATTGCATTATACTTATTATGTGACATATCCGCCGTTATACCGAAAACTGCTTGACACATTTACATGACGTATTGAGTACAATTCCTGATATTCTACCTAAGTGTTGCTAGTAGGCGGCTTTTTAGGGTTGCCATTTATTTGAACTTTTTTTTTTAAGTTGAGTTAGCTATTCTAATATGGATATTACTAAATGGAATATTTTTGGCATCGTATTTTCACAAAAATGTTTCTAGGTATGGTTTGCACATAGAGTTGCCAGCTGTTCGAATAATGTTCCCTTTAGGATGATATTACAGGGTTGCCACCTAATTAAATTTTTTTCATTTGCATAAGATATGCTAACATTTTGTGGCGCTTTTAGACCTTTTTTATAAAAAAACATTATTTAAAGTACCGTTACTTTTTAGGGTTGCCACATAATCCTATTAAATTTGATTTTGTTTGTTTGCTTAATCGCTATTATCTCGGAAACATCTTGACACATGAAATAGTATTCATACATAAATGAGTCATCCCCTACAATGTACGCCCTCTTATACAAGTGTTGCCACTAACCAAGTTTAAACAGAGTTGACACCTTTTTGAAATAAAAAAAAAATTCAGAAATCGCAAAACCACCAACATGACCATCATATCCACGAAAAACATGTATCCAAAATTGATCCAGTCTCAAAGTTGAATTTACGTCGATAGACAAACAAACCTAAGCCCTAGCCGCATTAAACTGTTGCCAACCGACACCTAACAAGCATGAAATTGAAATACTAAACACAACAGCCAAACAACAACAGCAAAAGAAAGCTTTCGAAGACAAAAAAGAAGAAGAAGAATATTTCTCACAAACAACGCCTCTCGCAACCAAGCGCCGCATAATGACCATAACAGAGCACAGCACAAATGCATTATCGATTTAAAAAAAAAAGGACGAAAGTATAAGTTGAAAGCAACTATGTACATAAACAAACAAGAAGGGGAAGAATAAAGTGCACGAAACGAGACTTGAATAGCAGAGGCTGCTGTACGAACGAGTTGAAAAATATACGAAAGATATGCAAACTTAAGGAGGCGCGTGACAGTGACGCCCAACTGTCGAATAGCATAAAAGTACGAGTATATGCAAGCAAACAACAGGAAATGCAGTGGCAGCAGAAATTCACTCAAATCAGTATATAAATTTACAAACACGCTTTAAGGTGGTAAGCATTTACATATTTAGTATGAATGTATGAGTGTACATAAGCGAGCTGGCACATTTGCATGTGCTTTAAATTTTCTTATTTTTTTTCCAGGCAAAAGCAGCGGCAGTGGGTGTGTTGTGCGCACAAGCAGGGGCCTACTTTAGTCGGAAATGCAAAAACAAAAAACAAAAAAACTTATAATAATGTTTGTGTTCTTAAGAATTTTCACGTAAGCATATAAGATTTCGTGCTTCATTGCTTTCGTGCAGAGACGAATTAAATGCAGTACGAATAAATTATGAACAAACTTGACGAAAACTTAGATATGAACTGCAAATTAGTGCAATCAGTTATTTTTTATTTTGAAATTCTTTGAATTGTTTTTTTGGCGAGTTTTTTTATGCTATCGGTAGTCAGTTTTAAGGCAAGTGTTTCCCATTGTGTCTTCAGAAGTTGTTTGGAAGTGCTTGCTAATGGCTTTTTACGAATTGTTTCGGATTTATAGTGACTATTTAGTATAATACCTAATTACGATTTTCATTATTTTATTTATTTTTTATCAAAAAAAAATCTGGTAAGCTAAAAAAATTTATGAAAAAAAATAAATATCTAAATAAAAAAAACTTATTTAAGAAAAATTAAAAAAAATTAAAATTAAATAAAGGTTTGTTTTCGATAATGTTTTTATTTTAAGAATAATGCATAACGATTTTCTTACTATTTAAATATATAAAAAAACATTTAAAATATCTGCAAAAAAAAAAAACAAAATACTTACTCTAAAGTAATCAAAAACTGAAAAATTAATGAAAGCTAAAAAATTTATGAAAAAAAAAAGTAAAAAAAAAAAACAAACTTAAAACTAAATAAATTTTTGTTTTCGATAATTTTTTTTTCAATAATAATGCATACCGATTTTCTTACTTTTTAAAATATGTATTATATAAAAAAAAAAAAACATTCTAAAAATCTGAAAAAAAAATCAAAATACTCTAAAGTAATCAAAAACAAAAAAATTAATGAAAGCTCAAAACTTAACGAAAAAAAATAAAGAAAAAAAAAAACAAAATACTCTAAAGTAATCAAAAACTGAAAAATTAATGAAAGCTAAAAAATTTATGAAAAAAAAAAAATAAAGAAAAAAAAAACAAAATCAAAACTAAATAAATTTTTGTTTTCTATAATTTTTTTTCAATAATAATGCATACCGATTTTCTTACTTTTTAAAATATGTACATAAAAAAACATTTTAAAAATTTGAAAAAAAAAACTAAAATACTCTAAAGTAATCAAAAATAAAAAAAAATCATGAAAGCTAAAAACTTAATGTAAAGAAAATAAATAAAAAAAAATTAAGAAAAAAAAATAAAAAATAAATAAAGCTTTCTTTGCGACATTTTTTTATTTCAATAATAATGCATACTGGTGTTTTTACTTTTTTAAATATATAAAAAAAAAAAAAACAATTTAAAAAATCTGAGAAAAAAAATACTCCAAAATAACCGAAAACAACGGTTTGTTTTCGATACTTTTCTTATTGCAATAAAAACACATGAACATTTTTTTCTTTTTAATATATGTATAAAAAATTTTCATGTTGTTTGTTTTTTTAATGAATTTAGGAAAACCATTAAAATTTGTATTGTGGATTGAAAAGCCACCCAATCAATTAATTGCTCACAATGTGAAGAAAAAAATAAATAAAAAAACTATTGCCCAAAATTCAAAAATTCATATTTTTGTAAAAACTTGCTTCCAGGTGTACCTAAAAATATTTTAGATACATAATACAAAAAATTTGTGAACAAAATTTTATGTTGAGCCTTTTCGATTTTTCAACCAAACTTTATTTGTGCTAAAGAAGTACATACATACATCAAAATTAGGAAAACCAAAAATTTGCCTACAAAGAAAGCAGAAAAGTAAACGAATCGAAATGCATACATGCAGAATGAACATACATCTATACATATGTACTCAAGCCTATAGTATGTGTGTATTTGCTGGTGTATTAGTTTTGGCGGCACAAAGCTTGAGGGCAACGAACACAAAAGGTTAAATAAACAAATAACAAAGTTTGATGGTCCTTTTTTTTTCTTCTTCTTGTTCTTTGTTATTGTTGACTTACATCTTTTTTTTGTTTTCGTAACTTATGCCAGCACATATCCAACTGCTTTTTGGCAGACATTTAACAAAGCAAACATTGTCAGTTGGTGACGCCCATTGAACTTATGCAAATTGCGACATGACAATAAAAACTTCTCAGCTGTATTAGAATATAAGCGGAAAAGATATCAAACACTAAGCATATGCTTACATACATTAAGGATATGCTATAAGAGGCTGTAAGTTAGTGTGTTATTTGAGTAAGTGTCGTGAATATTGAGGGGAACATTTGATAATGCGCCAAACCAGTCATAAAGAAAGTAGTTTTCTATTGGATTAATCAACTGAGCTAGAAATATTAGACAAATTTTAAATGAGCAGACTTCGAAAAGCTTAACGTGAGTCTTTCTGAGTTGCCGACCGATGTGGGCATAAGGGTTGACTAGTTGAGCTCTTGTTTTCCAAATAATTTCTGAGGTAACTTACAACAAGTTGACTTTACTATTGGGTACACAAAGATTAATACCACTTACATGGGCTTATTTCGATAATCTCAATTATATTGTATGAACGTGAACAACGGGGGGCTAATTTATCGACTCATATTACTGTTGCAATCGACAAAGCTTTTAAAATTGTACTTCAAGTAATCCACTTTATTGCTTGGGAAAGATTTCTAGTAGATAAATCCATGGTTTTGATTATAAATTATCGATATAAAATAACGTAAAATAAAATAAAATAAAATAAAATAAAATAAAATAAAATAAAATAAAATAAAATAAAATAAAATAAAATAAAATAAAATAAAATAAAATAAAATAAAAGAAAATAAAATAAAATAAAATAAAATAAAATAAAATAAAATAAAATAAAATAAAATAAAATAAAATAAAATAAAATAAAATAAAATAAAATAAAATAAAATAAAATAAAATAAAATAAAATAAAATAAAATAAAATAAAATAAAATAAAATAAAATAAAATAAAATAAAATAAAATAAAATAAAATAAAATAAAATAAAATAAAATAAAATAAAATAAAATAAAATAAAATAAAATAAAATAAAATAAAATAAAATAAAATAAAATAAAATAAAATAAAATAAAATAAAACAAAATGAATTAAAATGAAATGAAATAAAATAAAATAAAATAAAATAAAATAAAATAAAATAAAATAAAATAAAATAAAATAAAATAAAATAAAATAAAATAAAATAAAATGAAATAAAATAAAATAAAGCCATAATTTCTTTTAAAGATTCTCTTCAAGCAATCGACAGGCGTATTGAAGTTTCACACTTTTAATTTTATCTATTCTGTAAATAGTTTTTCTCCTTTATTTTGTAACAATACTGCGTTTCTTTTAGCTTCCTAAGAAAAAGTGTCCTTCTTTTCCATCCTCATTTGGATTTCGTTGGAAAAGAAGATATTAGTACCGCCGACAAAAACGCATATCCTTAAAAGCTTTCATACATGCGTAATTTGAATATTAAATCAGGTTCTGCTACCGACACCAATGCGCAACATAAGAAGTGATTTGCATATGCTTAAGGCGGTGTTTCCTTTTCTTAGAAATCACTTACGTTTCCAACATAATTTAAATATTTTTCTCTGATTTGGTGTTGCAAAAGCTTTAAAGAATTTTTTAAATGAATTTGGTAGACGCACTCTTTTTCGATGTCATGGGAGATATTCAAGGATGGAATGAAATCGAAAGCAAGAGCTTTTAGAATTTTTGTCTGCCTTTCTCCATGTTTGCACGCGTATCACTCAAAAGCTGCTTGAGAGATTTAAATGCAACTTCCAATGCTTCATTACTAGTTGTCCAAAAAAAAATTTGAGTTTTTTCTTATTTCAAAACCTCTGGCCGTTTCGGAGTTAGTAGTAAGAAAGCAATCTCCTAAATCTACAAATAGATAAACATTTTTGCACTTGTACTTGATTTATTTCAAAAGCCTCTTGACACTCAAATGCAAGTCATTATATTTGTGTAATAAAAATATTATAAAGCTGGAATACAAACACAAGTGTCATCAATAGCAAATCAGCGCAGCGCCACCTCTCATGCATTCTAATGCGACGCTATGCAGCTCAAAAGCGCAATGTCACAAATTCTCATAAAAGAAGCTCGTAGCGTGGAAAAAAATTGTGTGAAAGCACAAAAGTATGTACAAATATGCAATATGCATAAACAAGCAAATACAAGTGCATACAAATTTAGCTACATAAACAAACAAAAAAAAACAAAAAAAAAAAAGGCCACAAGCAGGAAATACAGCGGCATGCTTATGGCGCGACTTCACAGTAACTCAATCCCTTGTGTGCACTTCAGGACAACGCCAGTCGCGCATATTGACTATCCTTATTATCTGTGAGAGTGTATGAGATCATATGAATGTGTGTACTCGTATGTATGTATGTGTGTTGATAAACAAAAGTCCTGCAGTGAAACGATTAAATTTTCAGGAGAACTAGCAAGTGCAAACTATCATTTTCAGACAGAAAGGGAACTAGTTTGGTATGTATTCACTAAGAGGCTATAAAACTAGGTTGCCGATTGAGTTCATTTTTAATCATTATATCTCCGAAACCTGGTAAGATATGCCACTTATTCTCATAACTTTTCTGCAGCACTCATTAGCAACTTTCATTTGACATGCATATTGGCCTAAAACTTTTTGGTTCATCCTGGTACACATATTGGTATACATATATGTAGCTTCAAAATCGGTCGAGTTTTTGAATATAGGCATATTGTAAAATTTAAGCTAGATATCTAGTAAAGCAACTAAGGAAGTTGCATTCAATTCGGTTAAGCTGTTTTTAAGTGATGCGCGCGCAAACATACAGACAAAAATCCTAAAAATTCTTGTATGCTAGATATTGTCTCAACAACAATCGCTACTTTCGTTTTTCGGCTGTTAAGGAGCTTAATTTTTAACGATTTTTGTTTGGTGAGGGTTGCCAATTTAAAAAAAACCCAAAATAAAATTAAATTTTTTTTTTTTCAAAATTAGTGTTACCTGCTAAAAATTTATTAAATTTAAATTCCACTTAACTTAATTACTCTTCGCGTTGATATTAAAACACAAAAATGCTTCACTCTCATAAAATTATTAATTTATATCACTCATCCATCCCTCTTTCACTTAGCTTTAAACTAGCTGTTTTGACTGCCGGGAGTACGCGCTACCTCCTAAAAGTATGCTTTAGGTGTCGCTATATAAATACTTCACACATTTTATGAACACGTATGGATACTTGAGGTTGTGTGTGTGTGGTTTCGTATCGTTGTCGTTGTCATAATAAATTGCATTAAAACATTTCTCTTTGCGCTACACTCGGCGCATCAACGTTTTTGAGCGCAACTCTGGCACACACACAGTGTTGCCATATTCAGCCACAGGGTATACGGGCAATTTTAAGTATTTTTTTATGATTTTTTTTCTTCTTATGCTGCGAGTTTGCGAGTTTGTAGTGTATGTGTATGTATGTGTAACAAAATTGTCTGTAAGCAGTGTTAGGCATGTTCCCTACCAACCATGGCTAACCATGGTGAAACTCTGATTCCAAAAATTCACAAATTTTTACTAACACCAACGCATATTTTTAGAGTTTGTATGGAAAACGACAAGTGCCTAAAAGTATGCTCTCACACTTACACACAAAAACCTTTTCAACATGGGTAAAAAGTGAACCTCTCTGAGCAAAATTACCCACTTTTTTATCCTCTTTTTTGGTAAGCGCGACTCAATGATTATCCAGATTTTTATCCGATCATGGTTGACAGGGTTAGTGTGCAGTGTTCGTTGGTAAGTGTGCATTTGTCGTTTATGGTGCTTATGGAAAAATGTTGCAAATCAGCGCAACAAATGCAGCAAGTACAACCACAATAAGAGCCTTTAGTATCCACCGTACTTGAAATACTTGGCGCGTCGGTAGCACCTGCTGGCTATTCATTAAATGCACAGCATTGCGGTAGTGAAAAATTCATGCGGTTCGTTCGTGTTTGTTGATCTCGTTAAGTGTGAATATAAATAGGTATGTATTTATGCGTATATGTATGTATGTATGTATGTATGTATGTTTATATAATTTTGTGTGTCTTTGCAATTTTTTTTCCCATGTATAAATATGATATAATGAATACGGAAACTCATGTTTATAAACAATATAGGATTTGCTAGCAGTACAGATAAAAAGCGGTAATAAGAGGAAAACGTAATAAAAAAAGGGCGATAAATATCGATAAAAGTTCCTGATTAATTCGATGAAAAATGGGGTTAGGTCAAATATTTAATTTTAATTTAATATTAATTGAAACCGCATGGAATTATTGTACAGCTAAAGTAGTTTACAAAAAATTTATAAAATCGATAATCATTTTTAGGCGATACAATATCGATTTGAGAAAAGTTTCAAAAAAGATAAATACTGAAAAAAATCGATAGTGGATAGAAATCGATGATTGGAATAACGATAAAAAGTAATTATCGCTAGACAAATAGAAGGAAATAAGAAACTTGAAATTTGACAAACGTTTAACAGAATGAATTGATTGTAATCGAAAGATAAATTGTCCATAGAATCAAGGATTGAAAAGTCGACGCAAAACAAATATCGATAAAAAGGTGTAACACAATATTTGCTTGAAAATCGATAAATATAAAATAAGTTAAGAATCTGTTTGTTTAGTAGAAAAGCAGCCCTCTTAAAGTAAGATAATTTTAATAAAATGATATCGACTATTTCCGATTATAGCTTTTAATGTATAGCTTTAATCGGAAATAATCGATAAAAAACGACGATATAATCGAAAACTATCGATTGAAATAAAAAAAAAATTTTTAGAAATCTAGCAAAATGTAGATATAACTCGATAAATTGAAAAATGCTATACAGTTGGTAAGTAAAAGATTATAAAAAGAACCGGAAATAATCGATTACAAAAATTAGATATAATTCAACTAAAAGTCAACAGAAATAAAAAAAATGGATAGCAAAATATTTATATTGTAAAAAAAAAATTTTTAATTAAAAACAGTAAATAGCAAGGTGCGAGAGAGAATTAACCTGGTGAGAGAGTTTGATAAATATCGAAATTATCGATCTAAACAACAAGCAATAGGTTATGCTTTAAAATTTCAAACTTTCTCTAAATATTTGCTGGATTAGTCGCGTGATTTTTCCTTCAATGTATCACTCTCTCTATGCTCTCACTTTCCTATCTCTCTTTCAACCTCCGTCTATGCATCCTTTCTCCTTCAAGCTTCAATCTTGTCTCCCTCTTGCTTTCAACCTTTCAGCTAACAAAATGTGTGGATCAGCAGAAAACAACTTTGTCGCATGAGTAGAAAAAGTAGAAGAAAAAAAATTAAATGATTTGTTGCCCAAAAATATCAAATTTCAGATAAACTTTCATGTAAAGTTATGTTGAAGCTCAAATGGCTTGACACGTGGGTGTGAACTGGAAATGATTGCACAAAAGCAAGCACAAACATGCATGAGAGGATATATCAGTTCAAAAGTGTTCGGATGAATGGCGTCATTGAAAGTGCAAGAAAATCCTTCGAGCGCCCATTTGCACACACACATACATGCGTAAATATGCACTGCATTAGATTACTTATGATTTTTTTTTTAAATTTACAGGGTGTGCAAAAAGTGGAAGGTAAATCGAAAATTTGTGCAAAGTGGTCAAGATTGTTTGCCATGGGGGGTGACTTTTAACCTTTTCTAAAAGACACCTACTTACCAACAGCATCAGAGCTTTCGCTTTCTTCGATGCACTTTCTGTGGTTCCTGAAAAGATATTCGCTCTTGAAAGCTCACTGTGCTCAAAGAGCTTTCAGTCTTGAACATTTTAAAAGTGCTTGAGTTGCGATTAATGTTATTCGTAAAAAATTTATATTTGTATAATTCTGCGTGTCAATTTAGCTAAATTCCATTAAAAAAATAAGTTTAGTGCTCATAAAAGAAAAATTCCACTCACAAACAATCTTGAATGGTAATGGAAGTGTAGTTTCACTAAAATAATATTTTGAGTGATATTGAAGAAAAAAATTACTTTTTAGTGGAATTTCAATTCATTTAGCGCTCAAAATTCCACTGAGATATCCAATACATATACATAAATTTGATTTCAATACCAACCAAAAAAAGTAAAAAAATTTATATTCCAATACTTTTTACCACACCCTGTATATCTTCATCTATGCATGTCCAGCACACTCTAAAATATTTTCGTGACCTCAGTCGTTTTATGTAGACTAACACACTATATTTCACAAATATTTTTTTCACACCAACTTTTACACTTTTTGCTTCCATTACTCAGGAAGTATTAAAAAAAAAAAATAAAAAAATAAATAAAAAAAAAACCCTTGTGCTATACTTTTGTCATTTTGCTGCGTATGCGTGCATATTTATATATACCTAGGTAACAAAGCAGCTTAGGGTTTATAGGTAGAATATACTGCAACTTATGCAGTGATTTAGTTCACATTATAATATTTCTTTTTAAATTTGGATGAAGTGAAAATAACGCATATTTGCATCTGTAGTCACTTTACCCTCCAGAGGAAACATATAGAAAATACCCGAAATTTAAATATACTTGACTGCCTTACAGCATGAGGGGGGTGTGGGTATAATTTTACAATAAAAACATAAAAAAAAAAAGTTTACCAAAATCTACGACACTTCAACGCTGCGTGAAAATGTGTTAGCACATACCAAACGACTTACCAGCACGCGCTTCACTTGTTCATTGCTTCGTTGCTTCGTTTAGGGTTCTTCACAAAATTTATGTATGGTAAGCGAAACTAAGCTTTCTATTAAAATGCCAACAAAACCAATGTGTTAAGGAAAGATGTGTGTAGCAGGAGCATGAATCATATGCAGAATTTCAGCTGCTCGCTTCAATGATTCCAACCCCATCATATACTTAGCTGAGCATAACTGACAAAGTATATTAATTTAGTACGCCCAACCGCAGGTTCGAGGTAAACATGAGTAAAGCGAACTTGATTCAGCCTTATCCGTCCATACGTCCATTAGTCTGCGAATGAGCCAATTTTTAGATACATCCTGCTGAAATTAAAATGATAACCACTACTACTTCTTGTAAAGTGAAAGCACTCACCTACATATATACTTAACTAACCTATATAGTTACCTAACTGACTTCCTTGTCTGTTATTTATGGGTATGGAGAAAATCTTGACAGCTACACATGTTCGTTTCGAAAAGACTCCAACATACACACCTCCTCCTATGCCCACACCTACGCACACTGATTTCCACTACTAAATATTTATGCAGCTGTCCTTAGAGATTTAACATCTCATTCATTTTTGTGAGCTCAACAGGGAAAAGCCGAATTAGTGCAAACCAAAACCAGCGTGAAATGAAGTCAAACTAAAGTATAAAAATAACAAAATGTTCGCAAAGCTTTTTTGATAAAATGTGTGTTTATAGCGTGCTTATAGGCGGTATGGCTTAAATATCCAGTCAATAGATAAATGTGTGATTTCAAAATACCGCGAATTAAATCCAAAATGAAACAGCCTGATCCATTGAGTATAGCGAAATGGTCATCCTCAAGATATGCAACACATCTTCAATTAATTTTTGGTATTTATGGCTTCTTTGTCTCATATTTAGTTACTTTACTGTTACACGATATAAAAGTGGGTAGCTCTTTTTCAAGAAAGTTTCAGCTTTTTACCACTTTGAAATTATTTCTCTATGTAGGTGTTAGATCTGAAAGCCTGCATACTTTTAGGCACTCGTTTTTTATACAATTTCCGTAGGCTAAATGTGATAGTTGGTAGAAACATTTGTGAGGGTATTAAATATGAACTTTTACTTTTGTAGCTTAGAGATGGTTTTCAGCCTTAAAATATGCAACACATTTTTTATTAATTTAGATTTTGCTTGTCTCATAGCCATGTAACCACACTGTAAAGCACCATTGGGCACAAATGTGGATAAAGAGAGATTCAGGAGTACCTTAAAAGTGGATAAAAAGAAAAGTGTTACCATGTTGCTATTGCATACTTTTAGACACTCGGTTACAAAATGATAATTTTCTAGGGAAATTTGTGATTGTATAGAAAGAAAAGAAATAATTTTAAGTGTTACAAATCACATACATATACATATATATGTATGCCAGGACAGCAAAATAATGCGCCTAAAAATATTTAACTTTTGTAGTGTATATAAGTGACGACTTAAAAAGATAAATTAATAAGGCAGGTGCAATGTTTTGTAGCATATGCGATACCGTCACTGAAATACGTCAGGAAGATGGTACCGACTGAAAACGGAGGTTTAATGCCAGAAAGCTCTTACATGCGCCACTGACTTCTTTTATAAGAATTACGTTGCCTACATTTAGGCGTTTAATTTCGCTTCTAATTCCTTCTCATTTCCTACAACCACAGCTTTTGATATATTAACGAAATATATATTTCTTTAGAATAATAGTAATATACATATATCATACAAAATAAATAAACATATCAATTGTCTGTATCGCAGTATGTGTTCACATATAAATATATGCGTTTATAGGCTATTTTCATCTCCTCATGCTCATGCTCTTTCTGCGCTAATCTAAATTAATGTCGGTTCTCAGTCAACTAGAATTATTAGCTTACGATATCATGTCACTATGTCGTGTCTTTCAATGTATTCTCATGTCGTTTCATACTCAAGTCTTGTCACTTTTTTGTCATCTCCCCACTGTAATTTGTCAGTTGCGTTACAAATATATTTATACATGGACACGTATATTCCATTTTCTTAAAAATTCAACTTCGCTCTTTCTTACATGCCGACGGACGTCAGTTGAGACTGCGACATACATATGTCACGTATTTCCATTTGAAATTTATTTTATGCAACTACTAAAATATTCAGCACATATTTTTGTGAAAAAAAAATGAAATAAATAAAAATAGTCACACAAAAATAGCAATAATAAAAAAGCACCTCACACACAGATGTACATAAAAAAATATAAAACCGCGCCCACATTTTATTTATTTTATTTTATTTTATTTTATTTTATTTTATTTTATTTTATTTTATTTTAATTTATTTCATTATATTTTGTTTTATTTTATGTTATTTCATTTTATTTTATTTTATTTTATTTTATTTTATTTTATTTCATTTAACTTTATTTTATTTTATTTTATTTAACTTTATTTTATTTTATTTTATTTTATTTTATTTTATTTATTTTATTTTATTTTAATTTATTTTATTATATTTTGTTTTATTTTATTTTATTTTATTTTATTTTATTTTATTTTATTTTATTTTATTTTATTTTATTTTATTTTATTTTATTTTATTTTATTTTATTTTATTTTATTTTATTTTATTTTATTTTATTTTATTTTATTTTATTTTATTTTATTTTATTTTATTTTATTTTATTTTATTTTATTTTATTTTATTTTATTTTATTTTATTTTATTTTATTTTATTTTATTTTATTTTATTTTATTTTATTTTATTTTATTTTATTTTATTTTATTTTATTTTATTTTATATTATTTTATTTTATCTTATTTCATTTTATTTTATTTTATTTTATTTTATTTTATTTTATTTTATTTTATTTTATTTTATTTTATTTTATTTTATTTTATTTTATTTTATTTTATTTTATTTTATTTTATTTTATTTTATTTTATTTTATTTTATTTTATTTTATTTTATTTTATTTTAATTTATTTTATTTTATTTTATTTTATTTTATTTTATTTTATTTTATTTTATTTTATTTTATTTTATTTTATTTTATTTTATTTTATTTTATTTTATTTTATTTTATTTTATTTTATTTTATTTTATTTTATTTTATTTTATTTTATTTTATTTTATTTTATTTTATTTTATTTTATTTTATTTTATTTTATTTTATTTTATTTTATTTTATTTTATTTTATTTTATTTTATTTTATTTTATTTTATTTTATTTTATTTTATTTTATTTTATTTTATTTTATTTTATTTTATTTTATTTTATTTTATTTTATTTTATGTTATTTTATTTTATTTTATTTTATTTTATTTTATTTTATTTTTTTATATTTTATTTTATTTTATTTTATTTTATTTTATTTTATTTTATTTTATTTTATTTTATTTTATTTTATTTTATTTTATTTTATTTTATTTTATTTTATTTTATTTTATTTTATTTTATTTTATTTTATTTTATTTTATTTTATTTTATTTTATTTTATTTTATTTTATTTTATTTTATTTTATTT
This sequence comes from Sphenella marginata, assembly GCA_951509765.1. NCBI lineage: Eukaryota > Metazoa > Arthropoda > Insecta > Diptera > Tephritidae > Sphenella > Sphenella marginata. Next base: position 5,469,908 of record OX608079.1, on the reverse strand, counting down.
TATTTTATTTTATTTTATTTTATTTTATTTTATTTTATTTTATTTTATTTTATTTTATTTTATTTTATTTTATTTTATTTTATTTTATTTTATTTTATTTTATTTTATTTTATTTTATTTTATTTTATTTCATTTTATTTTATTTTATTTTATTTTATTTTATTTTATTTTATTTTATTTTATTTATAAATTATTTATTATTCATTAAATCAAGTTCTTTTTATTTCATACTCTTGTAGGTTGATCCATATGTTGTTGCCGTCTGGTTCCTTGCCTAAATTTATCTGCTGGGATTTGACACGCACCAAAACAAATACATAAATAGTTGTAGCCATAAACATTGATCTTCACCATTTTGTTTCTTTAGCTGTTGCGTTTGCGTCCGTTGTCATAGCTAAGCGTGTTTTATAGCGCACAGCTAATCCGAGAAGTACTACATTTCATGCTGCAACATTTCACATTTTCACCCTTCCACTGCTCATCCTGCATATTAATAAGTCTCTAAGTCAAGCACATACATATGTATATACTAAGTCGTTCTATCGAAATGAGCTTTAAAATCCTTTAAGAGCTTTTGTATCATTATATTACTGCACAAAATATTCAACTACTCAAACGCTACAAAGTTCATGCTATTACATGTTTAGTGGATCACTTAAAAACTTGCTAGCTGGCTTACGATATGTTGTGGCATTTAAGATAAAGAAGGTGGTTTAGTCTTGCGGAAAGAGGGGTGACATGACTTAGAATATCGGACAAAAACCTTCGGCAGCTTTGGCAGTCGTCTGACGAGGAAGCACTGGACTATCCGAAATGCGTACCTCTGTCGAATAACAGTTTCTCACACAACTATCTCTCCTCAAAATGCCACACCTCACAACTTTTTAACATTTTCTTTTATCTCTTAATATCTGCCAGAAGCTTTGTTTATTGTTCCATTATAATCTAAAATAATTGCTTCCCTTCTAACCCATACACTTTATAGTTGTTTATTGTTGGTTTATGCCACAATATTTTCATGCAACTTTTTGCTCTTCTTCTTCTTCTTTTGTTCAACGCTATGACATTGTGGTACTAAAATTTATTTCTATTTACGACTATTTTAAGTGCAAATAGAGAAACATTTTGCATTTGACATTTAACCAGAAACTCATTTGTTCGGTCATTTGGTGCTTTGCACAGTTGTTTGCCAACAATTTAAGCTTCAACAAATGGCATTGGAAAATGTATTGCAACAGGTGTGCCACATAAAAATAAGGAACAATTACGTAAGGGTGTGGAGCAGTTAGTTAATTGCTGAGGTAAGGAAAACTGCATAGGGAAATGAGTATCGGAATTAAATACAAAGTGTTGTTTGGTATGACTGTGACTTTTTGAATTTGGCGATGAGTAATTTTAAGTTCAAGCGAGTGCAGTTGTTCTACAACAGTCGCTTAGAAGACTACTTAAAGGGTTGAAATCGAGTTTGTAACTTTCAAGCCAAATCCACCAAATCTCACAGTAGGTGTCTTAAGATATCAATCGCATCATCTTTCTCTTCGAATTTGTCTGCCTTGTTGCAAAAACAAAAAGGCGCCTAGACACAGGCCCTACTAAAACTTAAGCACACCAATGAAAATGCACATTATATCAAATCGCAACACTTGAAAATGAACAAAACGTATTCGTTTCGCTCGTTATAGCTCACCAACACACTCAAAACAGCACAATTGCTTCCTCTTAATACATACACATCCGTCACTCTGACCAAACCAATTTCCGTATACTCCAAAAGGCTACCTCAACGGCCAAGTAAATTGTGTCATTCATCTAATAACCTACTCAATGCTTTTTAGTATGTATGTTGTTTTTGTAATGACGCTTAATATGCTCCTTGAGTATTTCTCGCCTCATTATGTTAGATACTCAAAGAGCGATAACAAAAAAAAAATAAAAATAAAAAAAAGAGAGAGACGAGTACATATAATATTGCTTAATGCACACTTAAACCAAACGAAGTAAGCCAACCAACAACAAGTAAAATACCCAGTAATTGTCACAGAGCAAAAATAGTTCAATGAAACACTCACAGCATACCAGCGTGAGATGGATTTCTCTTTGAAGTACAAAAAAGTAGTTTGAGTTTGGTAGTGAAAAAAAAAAAAACGACTCCAACATAGCTCATCAAAATGAACTCCATGACTAAGTGACATATTGACTAACTCTACGTAAAGCTGCTTGTTGAATTCTTCAAGTTAAAGTGTCATTCATGTCGCTACTGAGACAGACGATGCTCAAATGAAATGTTGAAATTTATCTTACTAAGCATAATGGTCGGCGTTTCATTATAACTAGCATACACGCACAGCAAGGAAATGAGAAGAAGTTCGGTATAAAAAAACAGGCCAAACACAAAGAATAGGGAGGTGACCAAATGAACAAAGAAAGCGGTAGAGAAGAAATAAGCGAGTGGAAGTTTACGTGCCATGTCTAAATCAGGTTAAGCATAACAGGCTATGAATGGTGAGCTGGTGACTCGGACTCCTTATATAATTTCGTACAAATCTGATTGGTATCTTCTGTTCCCTTAACTCCAATTTTTCTGGAGTTGTTTGAAATTAATCTCAAATCATTTTTCGACTCGAGCATATTATTTTTGTTATGCTATCTTGAACAATTTTCAATTGTGATTTAATATATTTTGTAAAGATCTGTAGAAGCAAAGGTGGGCGGTGTCACGCCCTTTTTAAAAAATTTCCAAAAAAAATTAGATATCAGTAGATGTATACATCGAATTTGGTAGGGTATATTGCGTAATTTATAATAACTTTTTTTTTTCCTCGCAAAATATTCCATGTATAAAAAGTGGGCGTGGCTGTCATTAAATTTTGAAGCACTCTGAGTTAACAAAATTGGTATACTCCGCTGAACTCAAATAAAATGAACTCAATATTATGGTTGATTGGAGGAAAAAATACAGACAATTTTAGTAGAGGCATTCGCTTTTTTGTATCCAAAAGTATCAATGAAAACTGATATAAGCGAGGACTAATGACGGTTCTCCCAAAAAAGCGTTCAGTAGTTTTTAAAAATACAAATTTAAAAAAAAAAATTAAATTTCTACTTTTTTTTCTATTTTTAACTGCCAAAGTTAACAATATTTTCGCTACGGAACACCTTTAAAAAATTTTGTTGGAACTAGTTATTTAAAATCCATTTTGGCCATCTAAAAATATTAAGTAGCGAATTTGCGACATTTAACTAAAATTTTCCGAAAACGAACTTTCAAAAAAAAAAATTAAAACCATTCAAGAGTAAACAATTCATCGAACATTTGTTATAACCCCCATACATTACATACACACGAGTATATGCCCTTGAAGTTGCCGACAGCGCTGAGTTATCAAATGAACTGAACGAAATTCAGTGAAGCGTTGTTTTAACGCCAACACCCGCTGACCCTCTCTCTCTCCTTTTTTTGGTATACCCACCCACACCCGCTAAACGTGCTTGCATAACATTTTCTTCTCGTCTCTTTAGTTATTTTTATTTTTCGTTAACTTTGTTTGGTCAACTTATATTTTAGTATTTGTTCTTGCTTTCTCCTTCATTCATTCGTTTTGTGTAATCAATGCCTTTGCATTTGAATAGATGACAACCGATTTATGGATCATTGCCATTCCACCCAGCCCTAATACCTATTGCCTTCAAATGGTATGTTTTCCCATCAGTTTTATCGCATGATAAGCTTTTATTTCTTAAGTTTTTCGCAATTTATTGATTGATATCGCAAATTTAAGGCAAGAAGTAGAGGTTTGGCTGCTTTTTTTCATGCGCTTTAAGTATTCTTTCTCTAGTATTATCAGGAACTTAGCAGAAGTAATCCATTTAAGATGGATGTGTCCGCATTTGATTGTTTATCACAATCTCACGAAACATTGGCTTGATGCAGTAATCCTTTAGATTTGAATAGGGTTTATTGATTACCAAATATTTATGGGAAGTGTGGAAAGAATTATGCCTTGCCTTTACAAAAAACCATTTTTATATTAGCAAGCTTTCGTCATGCGTCGCCGAGTTTAAGTTCGAAAAGATAACGAAAGTCTAATAAAACGGTAATGGAACTAGAACGAGACGATGACGAACCCATAACGAAACAATAACGAAATGAAGAGGAAAATAAAAAGAAACGATAACAAAACTATAATGAAACGATAGCGAAACCATAACGAAACTATAACGAAACGATAATGGAACTAGGACCAGATGATGACGAAACGATTAGGAACCTAAGCCCAGACTATACCAAAACAATAACGAGACGATAATGAAAATAAAACCAAACGATTGCAAAACGATAGCGAATCGATAATGAAACGATAGCGAAACAATAATAGAGCTATAACGAAACGATAAGGAAGCGATGAACAGACTATAATGAAACTATAGCGAAACGATAACGAGGGCGAAACGATAAACAATCAAACAATTAAAACGATCAAATATCTAACCGGGTACGTAGACCACATGGAAATTTTAAATGTTATCGACTTTTAAAAATTATATTTGCTTTAGGGTGGTCCTTTAATTTCTGAATAAAATATTTTATCGACACTAATATTGTTAAAAATATGTCAAAAAAATAATTGTCGCAATAGCAGAAGGCTAAGCTGTATCGCTTATGAAATTTTACACAATATCTTAAGCTTACACCGCTCGAGACCTCTTGTAGTAATTTCTATGCCGATTTGAGATGGTTAAGGTGTGTGTAAAAAAATGAGAAAACTCTTTACAAAAGTTTCGACTTCTTACGGAACACCCTAATGAACAAGCATACATACTTTTTTATGATTTCAAATACGGAAATTCGTTATACACAAAAGCACATGTCACATAAACGCTACGCTATTCATTGCCAAATACAAATATTGAGTAAGTCATGTTAGCTCCAATGCCAGCCAATGCCAGTCAACGTCACAACGCTAGTCAGCTAAGTAAAATGCTTATTTTAAACTCAATCTAGAATATATATAAATATGTATATATTCAAATATGCATAATAGCTAAAAAGAGGTTAAGGGTCACGATGTCATTCAACTGCTATTACCTTAACCCCATTCGAGTGCAAAGAAAGGGAGAAGAAGCAGCAGCTACAACAGCTTCAACAATTTAAGCGCCTTTTTATATATTTCTATGTGTAGATTATTTGCGAATTGTTGTTGCTGTAACTAAAGCACGTGTACGTGGAAGAGCTTAGAGCAGTTTTTTTTACCCATATCCATTGCATACTTTGGGGAGCTTAGTGGTACAATATTTGAGTTGACCTCATGTGCATGCAAAAGAGGACAATTGAACAGGCACATGGCTACAAGCAATGTGAACACAAACTCCCGCACACCCACACACACACATTGCACAAGCTGATGTGTTAATATAATGCAAAGAATATAGAAAATCACGTCTTAAAGCATTTGAATCAGCCAACTATCTGCTATGTGCCATTATTACAGCAAAATTCATAGCATACTTTTAGGCTGCATGATTCGTGTCGAAGCGTACGTGTTGACATTTTCTGATGTGCTCATTCTCATTCAATGATTAAATATTTGTAACTTTTTCCATATACTTCTATCTTTTCATTTACTTCGCGCTCACTGTTGTGCGCTTACCAAATGGCCTACTAACCGCAAAATTAGTATGATAATATTTTGCAAAAAAAAAAAAAAAAATAAGAAAAAAAGCGAAAAAAGGGAGCAAAGAAATTGTGATTAAAAAATTTCCAGCTGCAAAAATGAGCAGCACTGAAAACTTGTGCTTTGTCCTGGTTATTTTTTTTTTTCATTCATTGCCGATGCTGTTAATGAAAAGCGAATCGTGAAAGCGGAAATGTGAAACACTCATGTGGTTGTGTGAGCGGTTATGGTGGGAGAGGAAAGAGCAAAGCTCGAAATTGGCAATGAATTAGTTGGCGGAAAGGGGGTGGTAGCAGGATAACATGAAACTTTAATAATGTCGCAAAGTGCAGCAGGGATACTTGCTCTATTTTAAAAATTTTATTTAGCTCAAATCGATGTAGGAGTTAAGAGAAAAAGCTTTGCAAGAGTTTTTACAATTTAAATTTTAGAAAGGACTTGGGATATTTTTATTTTCAACCCTTAAAAATAATTTAATTTGATTAGCGTCTTAGTCTAAATAATAATCAGCTAAATTGCAGCAACAAAAAAAATTCCTCTTCAACTCAGAAAAGTACTTAATTTGCGCCTAAAATTATACGTTCTCGCTTATTTACTAACATTCAAATTCCTTATTTCAACTAAACAAATAAAACTGAAGGTGTAAAAAAGATGAGGCAGTGACAAATATATTTTGATGAGAAGTTGTTTCCAGATTGAGCGCATAAAGCAGTTGGAAAATAAAATAAAAAGTTTAGCAGGGCAGCTGTAGCGCCTAAAAGTATGCCAAGCATCCACAACCAGCTGCTATGCCACAATGTTGACTGTCATTTGCAGCACAGACATTATCAGTCGGCACCTTTTTGAGTTTTATTACATTTTACTAGATCCAACTGTGACACAGTTTGCCTTTCAACCATAACGCGGGCTTGTGTGGACGATAGGGAATGAAAATCTGGCTGAGAAAGTAAGGGGGTGTATGTATGAGGTGACGGATGGTAAGGTAGTTGGAGTTTTTGTATAAAAAATTTGTAAGTCAATAATAGAAACTTTGATTGAGTTCATTTAAGTTTCTAGTGCAATCAATTTCTCTTCGAGTTATGGCTACACAAGTAATAAAAATCGTTTGTCAGAAAGGGGGATTTGCCACGCCTATTTTGAAAATATTATTTTTTCCAAACTTTTACTTAAAGCTTAATTTTTTGAAGAAGTAGGATATTATTGAAAAAAACAATTAGTATAGCCGATATATAGCTATTATATTTCTCTATTTAAAGTATTTTCTAAAAAGTGGGCATGGTCATCAGCCAATTTTGTTAAGTTTTCCTGGCCACTGACCTTGTAACAAAAGTGTAAAATTTTAATGTAAAATACATATTTGAAAGGATTTTGATTTATGATCCATAATTTATAATATTTGTAGAATTGGTTAAGTCAAAAGTGGGCGGTGATACGCCCCTTTTCAAAAATTTACAAAAAAGTAAATCGGATGCCTTAATTTCAAACTAAACCCTGTTTTTTCACTATACATTCCTTTTGTACATTTTGATAATATGATTTCTTATGTTTTTAAAAAGTAGGCGTGGTCATACCTAAGTTTAATAAAACATTTTAAAAATTACTCAGGTTACCTTGGTTAATCAATTTCTCTCCTTAATTTAGCCTAAAGCAAATAAAAATTAAAATTTTCTATGAGCTTTGAGCTTTGAGCAGCTGAGTATATAAATAGCTTTTGTTACATATTTTCAGCAATATTTTGTAATGAAAATCACAAATGTATGTATGTATGTATTTTAGCTATGAATATTTTCATTTAGCTGTGGCAAAGATAAAATTACTAAGTGGCTTAGATTTGCACAAAAATAAGGGAAATTGAACATAAACAAAAATAATAAACGAAAAATATATTTCAAGCCAATTTTTGATGTTGAAGTGAAAATGAAATACATATATAGGCCAAGTATCACAAAAATAAGTCACTGCATTTCATTTATTAGAGTGAAGGGCAGCAGTGAGGTTATCATAGGACATCGAAAGACAAAACTCGAAAAAAATTGTAGATTGGGTTTGAGGCTACTTCAAAAAAAAAAAAAAAAAAAAAAAAAAAAAATCGGTGGTAAACCAAATTTCATAAAAAAAATTTGGACCCAAGCAATTAAATCAGCTTTTAAAGAGAAATAAGGATTAATAAGTTTCAAGCGATTAATATAGGGAAGCAAGTTATACAAGGCAACCGATGAAGGATCTGTTTAGGCGATGCCCTCCAAACGACTTCAATTAGATTTATCCCGAAATTGGGGACTTTGAAGTAACTGAAAATCGAATAGCAAATTCCTCTCAGTCGCTGACAAACAAGAAAACTAGCTCATACAAAAAGCAGGCAGTAAAAATTTGTCGAAACATGTGAACAAATCTTGAGTTGTTAACAATTTGCATGCTGCGCGAAAAACTATTTGTGTAGGCGATCAGTTAAACATACAAACGAGCATGTTTCGCAGGCACTCAAATTCAACCTAGCGCGCTCATCAAAGCAACTCACCCAAGAACCAAGACACATTGCGCGTTTATTTGGATGGCACTTACACGCTTCATACGAACATATTTGATAGAAATTTATACTCAGCTATGGAAAGTCCTTATGCTTTACATGCCTAAAAGTTGAAGGTAGGGGCAAAAGATAGGGATATATGGAGGTTTATAGCTATATAGGGGGTTGTACGATGTGAGAAAAAAGTGAACTCAAAATAGGTCTCAAGTCAGCTTAGAATATTTCCATATTTGATGCAAAAGCTCTCAGCTGAGTATAGAAAGCTCTCTAATAAACGCATTGAGTCCTCCTCTACTTGCTATCCTTGTACTTTTTGCTAGCTTGTTTTTATGCGCTAACTACTCACCTACATAAGTACTCTCGGCAAAAGATAAATTAGTGAAAAAACAACAAACGTAGCGTTGTTAAGTCAGCTCTGTGGAGTGCTGAAGGCAAAACGTTTTCGCATCGATTTTGTCAGCAGCTGAAATAGCACAGCTTTGCTGGAACGCAGTTAGAAAGCTGAATCTGTTTTTTTTGATTTTCTTTGATTTTTTTTTGTGTTTTTTTTTTTTTTTTGATTTTGTATTTCAGTTTTCAGCGCATGAATCGTTAAGAAGTTGAAAAAAAAAAAATTGCATTTGCCGTTTTCTCTTTCGTGCGCCATTTTGGCAAAGAATCGACTATCAAAAGCTTCGTTGGGAAAAAAATTTTGCAAAACATTTTTGGACGATTTATTGTTGCAACGTTTAATTGCCACTTTGAAGAAAGATAACAGCGCAAGTCGAGAAAAGTAACGTGGCGCGTGTAATTTGTGAAATTGATGAAATGTGTTGCTGTTGTTTTTTTTTTTTGGAGTTTTGAAATGGTGAAAAAATGTGCCAGCGAGATGAGAATGCGCAAAAACGTAAGCTGCATACAAGTTGGCTTGAGTCAGCTCTAATCAGCTTTAAGCACTCAAACTGTTTGAAGTGGCATGAAATTGGAAAATTTGCAAAAGATCAATTATCTGAGTTTTCGTAGAAAGAAATAATAAACCAGCGAGAGTTGGATTATTTCTACACTGATTGATTTAATTTTTCACGGGTAGCTTAGCTAATGGTTTGATCAAGTTGTATTTAAAATTGAGGGGAGAATTTAGAAACAAGTTTTGCACTCAACGAACTCGAGATGTCTTTCTGATGATGCCTTGGAAGATGCTGAGAGAAGGAAGGTATTCACAGAGAAATAAGTTGTTCTTGGATTATTATATATAACATTTTAAACTCCCGCATCGATATGACTATCTGCCTTCCAGATCCTTCTGGTATAAACCAGCCCACTTTTAATTTTTCATTTTCAAGTCATACGCTGTATGGATAAATCTCCAGTGTTTCCCAACCGTTGCAAGCCCTTTGGCTTCAACACTACCAATGACTAAACCAGGTTCCTTTTTCTGCCTCGAGGGATACTTCACTTTTTGTGCTTGGAAGAGATCTAGTCCCCTATAAGACCACATCTATTTAAGAACGCACGCCATCAATTTCAGTTAGCACTTGTCGGCTTAGTTTCATAACCTTGCTGCAGCTCACTCAAGGTTTCGCATGGGTTGGTTAACCCATTATGCGCCGTACTTGCCCACGTTACTCAGAGTGTGGGAAAGTGTAAGCGATTTTTATCAAATAAAAAAAAAAAAAAAAAAAAAAATACAACCAAATATTTCCTTGCACACGCATGCGTCCTCATTTAAATTTGATTTACATATTTGTACACCCATCAAGGCCAATGCTGCCAGGTTAATAACGGTTACACAAAACAATTGTTTGTGGCTTATAAACAACTGAATTATGTTGCAATTAGGTAAACCAAAAGCAAAACCAAATCGTAAAATGTATGTGTGTGTTTACAAATGTACAAGGTTACTTATACATATACAAGAGAGATAAGCACCGCGTTATAAACAATGGCAGTCGACGTTGAACAAATTTAAAGTAGGTACTACACGGCGTATACGTAACATTTGATGAACTTTGCATAGATTTGCATTTAAGTTTTGGCTTAAATTACAATGTTTCATTGTTGCATTATTTAAACAGCGGATATGATTATTGCTTTAAAATCTCTAGATCTTCAATTCTAATTTTATTAAGCATTCATCTCGCTTTAAATTAAATTTCTCAAGCTGCCTTCTTCACTAATATTTCGACCGCTGAGTGCAAGTTTACCCTATTTCAAAATATTTTTGAAAAACGCCCTATCTCCGAATTATTTTTAAAAACGTCCTATTTCAGAATACGTTTGAAGAAAGCCCTATCTCAGCATTTTTTTCAATAACATCTTGACCTGTTAAATTCTTATTAAAATTAAGCAATCAATTGGTTGAATAGGTTTTTCAATTATTAATGATTATTTTAATTGTTTTCAGAAATTTCCAATTACTAATTGATTGGAATTAGGAAATAATCAAAAATCATGAAAAAAAAATTTTTTTTAAAATATCAAAACAAATCAACAGTAATCGTAATATAATTTTTTGATTGTTTTGGATTACTTTTGATTATATTTGATTTTTTTTTTTTTTGATTATTTTGGATAATTTTTTGATTTTCTTGATTATATTTTGATATTTTTTTATATCATAAAATATCATGATTGTTTTTAAACCAGTAAACAATGGATAATCAATCATTACTCTGCTTTTCCAAAAAGTAATCAATCAAACCGGTAATCGTTATGATTATTAATCATTACTTAACAGGTCTGAATGCATCTTATCCAATTTTTATTCGGCTCCCTAAGAATTTTAAAATGCCCTAAAAATGTACATATGTATGTATGCAAAATGAAAAAAAAAATTGTATAATTGCCTTGCAGGAAATTGAGTTAACTACCACTTACCCATAGATTCACTATTTTTGTTTTAGCTCTATCTCTTTCTCCAATATTTTGTATGGTATGGCGCCAAAAGATTGAGTGACTTTTCAAGTTACTTGTCTTGGCAAAATTTTATTCAATTATTATTCTATTTTGATTCGAAAATTTGAGATAACCGAAAAGCATTGATTGATTAGTTTTCTTTTAGAATGTTTTGTGTTTCATATATCAACGGCTTACACAAAATAATTAAAATTCCCCTATCTCTATTATCAAATATTCTTTTTTGTTAACAAAGATACACATACATATAAATAAAAGCTCTTGCATTCGCTCAAATTCATTCGAAATCCAACTGAATTGTTACTTTAAAAGTTGCAACAAAATCTGTTTGAATAATAAATTTTTTTTGGTAATTTCCATTACTATGTTGCATGCCACATCTGCCACAGTGCGACATCACAAGCAATTATCAACACACCGTAAATGCATGAAACATTAGATAACACCCATGCACACACACACACACAGACACACATACGTACGCAAACACAAAAACAAAGCTGCCAACTTTCACGCATTGGTATGAGTTTTGTTCCAGCGAATGTTGTTGCATTGTTGTTGTGTGCATTTGTTTTGCTTTGGCAACAGCAAATAACATTTTATTGATGCAACAACATGCGAATATTTACTTTCGACTTTGTTCGGTGTGCGAGAGCGCGCGCGTGCGTATGTTGCCAGCCAAATTATATTCAACACTTCATTGTTTTTGTTGTTAATTGAAAATATTTGCCAGCGTATTGGCATTGCTAGTTTGTTTTGTTGTTATTGTTTTATAGCAACAATATTAAATGCGCACAGCCGTTCAACGTATTATTCTTGTCATGCTGCTTGTGTGTGTGTGTGTTTGGGTGTTTGGGTGTATTTGTGTTTTGCTAATGTTTTAGCGCCTCGAAACTTGTAACAAAACAAATACATAGCAAATGGCTAAATGTGTTGCGTTGTAGCTGCTGCCATTAGCAAATGTAAATGTGTAGTTGTTGTAAGCAAGCGCGAGTATTTGCATAACGGCAACTTAATTAAAACACGCAAACGAACTTTGTTTTGCAACTGGCGAACAATCGCATACACACACACACGCGAGCATTTGTATGCGCACGGGACACTGTAAACCTAGCTATTTAAGCGCCTTCGTAGGTTTGTTAGCATACTACTTTAATTAGAACTAGTTGGGAACTACATCCCAACTAGTATGAAGCTTGATCAACGTTAACTCGAATTCGAATTAATCTCAGCAATACAATAGTTTTGAACAAGTTTCTTAAGTTTAAGCACTAAGCTTTCTGGAACTAACCTTATTGGAATGACAGTAATAGACACCTCCAAGGTCAGATGTTGTTGCTTTTGTACCGATCGAAAATTTGATTATTTTATATCAGCTCTAGTCGTCCTTTACGGACTAGTTTTATTTCTTGTTTTAAAATAATTTGTTTACTTTCTAACACATCAATGCATACTTCCGTTGTTTAAGACACAATACATCTCTTCTAATTAATAAAATTAAACATTTTCATAACGAGTTGAGCTTAAATACCAGCAAAGAGTCCAACAGCTGCTAGCATGTTACGTTACAAAAACAAAACACTATCATAAGCAGATGGAGGAATCTTTACTGTATTGGCGAGTGCTGGCTTACAAACACCGAACCCCGTTTGAACTTCAAAAAGTTTAAAAAAATGTGCTTCAAAGCTGCCTCTTGCCTGAGAAACATCATAATTCAATTTCAAAACGAAACTCGGCCCTTATTTCGTTGGCAATATATCCCACCATTTTATGATTGTTATTATTACCATCATCCAAGATGGGGCAGTCACACTTTCACATAATGAGTTCTCAATGTTGCAACCTATTTCGAATTCAGTCGTTTTGTACAGATGTTGTTTGTTTACAAACTATTTACGAAGCTGCTGATGCGCTCTCTCTTTTGCTTCTCAACTATCTTGATAAAGTTTAAAGTAAGTGCTAGACTGGGCCCAGCAATTTTTTTTTTTAAATAAAAATAAAATAAAATATAATAAAATAAAATAAAATAAAATAAAATAAAATAAAATAAAATAAAATAAAATAAAATAAAATAAAATAAAATAAAATAAAATAAAATAAAATAAAATAAAATAAAATAAAATAAAATAAAATAAAATAAAATAAAATAAAATAAAATAAAATAAAATAAAATAAAATAAAATAAAATAAAATAAAATAAAATAAAATAAAATAAAATAAAATAAAAGCAAAAAAAAATAAAATAAAATAAAATAAAATAATTTTTCTCCAATTATCAATTTTTCCCAAAAAACTGGCAATATTAATTCACTTAGAATTATTGTTTACTGGTCTCGAGCTTGCTCAAAAACTTACAAATTTGTAAAATAAAATAAAATATTGATTCAACCACTGTTAATGCATTGTCCATCAATCAATCAATCATTGCAAGTGCTTTTTATTCGGATTCTTTAAGACTTATAACTAATTAAATGAAATCTAAACATTCAATACACAGATAGATATTTTAATTAACAACATAAAGCTTTATTGCTAATATAATTTATGTAAGTATTTCGATACTTTGCTTAGCTTGGCTCACATTACGACAAAAATACCAACTTATTTGCATATTTAATATCAGCTATAAACTATTTCGATAGGAAATTAATAATTTATTTAGTTATTCTCATGCACATACTCACATTTATCAAAAACAAAATTCATGTAAGCCAAATACAAATAAATTATTGCATCTAATGGAATATTCAGCGAATTTTATAAAACAATTTATTTACATTGGGTATATAGCATGAAATATTCAAAACCATACATACAAATACAAATAATTTGTAATAGCATGAAATACATTTTCAATTATTATTTTACTCGCATTCATTGATTTATTTTTAGTAACTTTGTATTGCATTTTCAATTATAAATCGGTGATACTGCCTGCCGTTGCTGCATAGTCACTAGTTCGCTGTTGCAAATTTCAGTGGTGAGCGTGTTCAAAACCTAACGTGGATGAATTGTAAGTGGAAAGTGAATCTGCGGCCTAAAAATGATTAAAGTTGAATAATTGTTGTTGGCATTCATTTAAATGTTTTTTTTTTTTCATTTATGATTTTATTGAAATAGCGTGAAATGCATGTGAGTGAAGAATTAAATAAATTTCATGCATACATATCTATATGTATATGTATGTATGTGCATAAATGTATTTACTTTAGTTTATCTATAACAAATATTTAAATGTTTGTTTTCTGAGTTGTCAGTTGGAGCACGATGGCACTAAAGATATGCATACATAGATACATGTTTGTGTTAGAGAAAGAATACTGAAGTGACGCCCACAAAGATAGGCACTTTAATCGATAACTAACAGTCCTAACAGTCCGGTTCGTGTATGACTGTTTTAGCATTTAGCAACATCAAATAATCTTTATAAAAAAGGCTTTTTAATTTTGCTTAATTTGTCACTAGACTTTTCCTTACTTTTTTGATTTTATTTGAACACATTTTTTGATAACATTTTTTTTTTAATTATTAAAATTTTTAATAGAACAAAGAGAACAAAAATTTAGGGACACGATAGATCAATTTCAGCAACTGGTAGACTTCGGTAGATACATTTTTCCACGTTCTGTTAACCATTAGGCTATCGGAACAATGGTTTGTTTGTCAGCTAAACTAAAATTTCTAATTATTTTTATTCAAATTTTCATAAAAATTTCCAGCGCGTTATTGATAAGTATGTACGTCAAAAGAGATGTATGTACATATATCAATGACCGGCAACGTTCCGAGTGTATTTCTGTATCTCCAAGTTTGTCAGAAACACTTAGAGCGGACTAAAAGACGGTAAGAGTTCTTTATAACTGAAGCTTAATTAGTGAAACATGAAAGTGCTCAATTTTGAAAAAAAAAAAAAAAAAATTTTAGTGAAATGCAGAAAAAAACGAGCATAAAGCTTTTTTGAAAAAAGAAAGAATACCCAAAAAAAAACCTCCTTCTGAAAATTAAAAAAATATATTAAAATATAACCTTTCTTAATTATCAGAGCTAAGTCTGAAAAAATTTAAAAACTTAGGTACCCAAATTTTTATTAAAACTAATTTTGTCCTGTATCATGACAATGAATGAGCTTAAAGCCACTAATAATAATTTTTTTTTTTTGTTGTTAAACATTTTTTTAAATTTTAAAAGTTTATTTCTTGTTCGATTTTTCTACCACTTAAAATTTTATATTTAATATTAAATATTTCAAGCACCTACAAGCACTTTATGTTATATACTCGTCGCCTTTTTAATCTGATTAAATTTGTATTCAACGTGCAAATATGTATGTAGTATGTAAGAAACTCCAGTATCAAAATACGCATTTCAATTATAATCTACTACATAGAATACCAAACGCTCATGAATTTAAATAAGCCAAAAAAAATTGTAAACACTAGTAAAAAGAAGAACAAGACAATCAAGCAGTGCTCCAAAGTAACACAAATAAAAAAAAAAAAATCACAAAAACAGTCGTCTGCAACAGAATTGCCCTCACTACTTATGGACTTCCTCATGACGGGGCCGCACATTATAGGGCTGTTGTTGTGTGAGCAGACATGTCATGCATGATTGCTTGAGTTGAAGTTGTTGTTTGAATAGCTAACATACGATGGCCAAGGTGTACGGCTCGTACAGCGAGTACGAATTGTTGCTTTGTTGACATACTCGTACCATGCTCGCCAACAAAGCAAATCTGTAATCGTCATTGAACATTCGGGTAATGTTTACAAAAACAAAATAAGATATTATTTGCTTTGAATATATTGAAGCTGAGAGTATTCAATACAGAAGTTAATTTTGTTTTTGTATTTTTTTTTTAATTTATATTTGTATTATGATGTGTCTTATTTTGGAGCACTGTAATGAGCAAATGATCCTAATCTACTTTCCGCTTCTATTTTGTCACACAACTACATACATATGTACAACCATACATATATGAGACACCCTGCCTGTGTAAGAGCTTTTATTAGTGCATTCGAGGAAGAATTTATAAGCGCAGAAAATGCGGTTAACAACAAAAACATTCAAGCACCAGTACACCACCATCCGCTCTACTCTCTCTCTACCGACGCATACTACATAAACATATGTACTTGTCGCCTTCGCGGAGGTGTAGGTAAAGAATTTAAAAAGGCAAATCACAACAGCGACGATAAAAAAAAAACAAAAAAAGCAACAGCAAAAAAACCAACAATAAACAAGCGAAATTGCTTGTTAACTTATGTGCGAGTATGTAAGTAGTAAAGTGCTGGAATGTTGATTGGCAGCGGCGGTAGGGAGCGTGTGAAATATGTGCGCACTGCTTGTGGTGTCAAGAATTTAGTAGAATATATTACAACGCGCCAACAACAATGCATTAAACGAAACGTTTCCAATAAAAGAAATGAAAAGTGTATGTGTGAGGGAAGCTAAGAATGAAGAGTGTGGGAAAGAGCACTTTTCAAAAGTAAAAGTGTGGGTAAAGAAAGTCAAAGCAAGGGACGGCATGTCTCCGCAGATATCTCACAGTACGTGTGTGAGTAAGTGTGCTATCTATGAGTGCCTGCGTGCGTGCGTGCGTGCGTATGTGTTTTATTAATCCGTGATTTTGGCCAAATTGAAAGCATAACTTAAGGCTTTTAAAATGATAGTCGCGCTTTGTGGTTGCCATTGGCATTACAAGGATAACAGCAAGCATGTGAAGTGAATTAGCTTGTAGGATGGGGGAATATAGGGAGATACATACATACATACATACACATATCTTTTAAAACCAGTAAAATACGAAATTAGTCAGAAAATATACTAGTTTACGAGTAGAGTTGTCCTACTTGCCTTTAACCAGAAAAACAAAAAAATTGATAATAACAAATATTCGAAATTTTGAAAAATACTGAATTGCTTTTTATTGAAAAAATCACACTAGAAATATTGAGTCTTTCAATTTTGATACTTTCAGCAGCAGAATTCGAACTTACATATGTACCTCGTCTAACCTGTGAGCGGAGAACTTTATCATTTTTATGGCATACATTTGAAAAATGCTCACTCATCATGAGTAACATTTTACATCTCTGGTATATAAATGTACTTCAGACACTTTCAAATATATTTCAGAACATTCGGCCGTACTTTGGAAAACGTGAAATATATTTCAGTATAGTCAATTGTGCTGTGGAATGTATGAAAGGGTATTGGTTGTACCTCAGAATCCTTGAAATGCTTTTTATAATAGTAAATGTAAATCAGAAACTGAAAAATGTATTTCAGAATAGTCAAATGTTATTTAGAAATCGCAAACTGTTACTTAGAAACTGTGAAATGGTTTTCAGATTAGTCAAAGGTTATTCAGATATCGTAAACTGTTTTTCAGAAACCGTGAAATTTATTTGGGAATAGTCAATTGTAGTTCAGAAACTATAAAATGTATTTCAGAAGAGTCAAATGTTATTTAGAAATCGCAAACTGTTACTTAGAAACTGGGAAATGGTTTTCAGATTAGTCAAAGGTTATTTAGAAATCGTAAACTGTTCTTCAGAAACCGTGAAATTTATTTGGGAATAGTCAATTGTAATTCAGAAACTATAAAATGTATTTCAGAATAGTCAAATGTTATTCAGAAATCGCAAACTGTTTCTTAGAAACTGGGAAATGTTTTTGAGATTAGTCAAATGTTCTTCAGAAACCGTGAAATATTTTTCAGAAACGGTGAAATTTATTCAATTGTACCTATTTCAGAAACTGTAAAATGTATTTCAGAATAGTCAAATGTTATTCAAAAATTTTAAATTCTTCTTTAGAAACCGTAAGTCTGACAACGTCATAGTGGCGACTTTTCGAATTTTGATGTAGTTTCGTTGGGACTTCCTACTAGTTTTGAAATAGTATGTAACTAGTTGGTTTGACTGCAGATTAAAGCAAACATTTTCATGTCCTACTACATATACATATTAGTATCTATATATATAAATTAACACATTTTGTAGAAAAATGGAGAACATGAATTTATAAAGTTACAAACTTTTTGGCAGTAAAATATGCGTAACTGTCACTCACTGACAGCTAACAACTTATTTTGAAGTTGAGCAGGGAAGCGTTGTTAAATATTTTCAACATGATTGTAGGCATTTTAGTTTGAAATATAAAGGGTTATACAACCAACAGCATTTACTTACTTCAATTCACTCTATTAATCATCATCCACAAATATATGGCAGAGCATTTTTGTTTGAATTGAGCAAGCCAATAAAAGCTCGTAGAGTTTATCTTAAAACTCATTGAGGGCTAACCAACAGCTCAGATATGACACTCGTATTTATGTTTGGTTTAGATCAAGTTGCATTTTTTTTTTAAATATATATTTATATAGTTACCGCATTTAAGTTGAGTACAGAAAAAGTACCTGAAAAAAAAATGTTTATAAATAATGATTAATCTTGCTTTCACAGAAAGTGCATTACCAAAATAAATGTGATAAATGTGAACCGAAGTTATACAAGGAGATCTAAAACACATAGCACTTTTCTTGGCAAAATTAAAATTTCCATTTACGTAATATTTTCCTAAGAAAAAACCTTGTAAAAATTAGCTATTGAGTTAGCAACCATAGCAATAAAAAATCTTTTCTCTCCCCAATACAGCTGTCATTTCTAGCTAAATTTATAACGGATGTAACGTTACTTTATGAGATGAATGGAAACAAATTATTATAGTTATTTGCAATTGTTGCTGTGTGTGTTTGTGTGTTATATAATAAATAATATTTATACCACGTTGCGTTAATTGCCTAATGCAAAAGCACCATATTTGCTAAAAACTTAGTATTCGAAATGAGCGCCTAAAAATATGCTAAAAAGTGAAGTTTTCTTTTAACTAATGAACGGTTTGTAAGAGGCGAAACTGCTTATCAATTATTAAGTTTATTGCCAACTGATAGTTTAGATGTTGAGATCGCATATTTTAGTTGAAGCATATTTTAAGGCGCAAAGTAAAGTCGCAAACCAAAAAATTCGTATCCATATAAGGTACATCAAAATGGTATCTTGAGTTGAAAATTCTATAATTTATGTCTTTATTCCTGGTCTATTTTTGCGTTTTAAAATTAAAGTTGCACTTTTAGTTAAATCTAGAATTTTTACAGAGATGGTGCTTGCTATAACTTGGTATCGGTTAATTCCAGAAAATTCAATAATTATGTATGTACCTTGCTGAAGCCACAACTGGTTATATATCCACCTGTATTCTCTGTTTATTTTATTTTAGTTCATTTCAACAATGTGCTTAGAAAAATATGTTCCCATTCACAGACTGATCCTAACGTCAACCTTGCTAATTCAATTCCCAACGAGTGACCTTTTTGCGCAAATTTCCATGATTTTTATTTCTAGCTCATGTTTCACGTCAATTGATAAAGAAATAAGTTGCGATAAAGTGCAGACTTTCTGTAAAATAATAAATCTTATTTATAGCCGTTTTTCGCGGGATGTTTTAATATTGAAGCATACTTTAAGGTTGAACTTCATGTATGTAAATGAGTATACTTTTAGGCGCTTTCAGTCTATGTTACCTGCGAGCAAAAGATATTGTGCTTTTGGGTGCAATTTGAGTGTAAACATTTTAAGACATAAAACTTGCAACCACCCCAGCATTTGTCCCTTTCGGAGGCCTTTCGTGTACAACAAAAAAAAAAACAAAGAAGCGAAATTTCGTTTCATCTTTGCTGTGACAACAAGCAATAAATGTTTATGTTAACTTAGGACAAAATTAAATTATCAGCAGTAGTGAGTAAGATAATTTATAGAAATATATTACTTGTTAAAAATATTAGAGATTTTTAAGGTGGAAAAATTAATACTTTTTTGGTTTGTTTGCTTCCGGAAAAACCACCTAACTCAATATTTGTATAGAAAAAGTTTCATATTTAAACAGAAAAGTGACTGTAGAAAATAAGGTTCCATTTAGTAACATCGAAAGTGGATTTCTCCAGTAGCGATCTCTACTTGAAAAATGCTGATAAATTCTAGAAATTCATGTTTTTTCTCCATACTACATTGAACTTAAATGAATTGTGTCGGTTTGTTGGCGAAAGCATTGCCACACTTTAAATTGCTCATTATTTTACTTTGTGGCTTAATTTGGAATTTTGTCTCCCTCAGTGGCTAAGTGAAATTTTCGAATTTCAACACCAACAACAACAACGAAGAACGAGTATAAGAAAAAGCTAATCTGCTTAAAATATAGCACTGCCCAGCAAACAATTTCGTAATTTATTTTATTTCATTTTATTTTATTTTATTTTACTTTATTTTATTTTATTTTATTTTATTTTATTTTATTTTATTTTATTTTATTTTATTTTATTTTATTTTATTTTATTTTATTTTATTTTATTTTATTTTATTTTATTTTATTTTATTTTATTTTATTTTATTTTATTTTATTTTATTTTATTTTATTTTATTTTATTTTATTTTATTTTATTTTATTTTATTTTATTTTATTTTATTTTATTTTATTTTATTTTATTTTATTTTATTTTATTTTATTTTATTTTATTTTATTTTATTTTATTTTATTTTATTTTATTTTATTTTATTTTATTTTATTTTATTTTATTTTATTTTATTTTATTTTATTTTATTTTATTTTATTTTATTTTATTTTATTTTATTTTATTGTATTTTATTTTATTTTATTTTATTTTATTTTATTTTATTTTATTTTATTTTATTTTATTTTATTTTATTTTATTTTATTTTATTTTATTTTATTTTATTTTATTTTATTTTATTTTATTTTAGTTTATTTTATTTTATTTTATTTTATTTTATTTTATTTTATTTTATTTTATTTTATTTTATTTTATTTTATTTTATTCTATTTTATTTTATTTTATTTCATTTTATTTTATTTTATTTTATTTTATTTTATTTTATTTTATTTTATTTTTATTTTATTTTATTTTAACTGACAATTAAAATTCATTACGAATTATTGTTTCTCTGTGTCTCCAGCTTGCAAAACTTACAAATATGTAATTATTTTATTTTATTTTATTATTATTTTTAACATTTGGCTGGTGGCTTACTAAACACTAGATTTTATATATAATTGTTTGCTGGGTAGCAACGCTGATGCTCTTGTACCAATTGTGAAAAACTTTTACGCGAAAATCACATTTGACATTGACAAATTAGTTGTCAGCTGTAAAGTGTGCACGAATTCGTTAGCAAAATGAGCATGCATACTCGCACGTTACACAAATATTTTCTCAAATATTTCGCCAACACTAACAAAAACACACATGTGATGTATGTTTGTATGTATATAGGTTTCGCAAATAACCCGCATGCTTGTCGTGGAGCTTGAGGCTTTGCCAAACTTTAAAATAAATTAAAATGGTACTCGTACAAGTTATAGAAGTGGTTCTACGGTTATGTGGCGGGCGTGAACATAGCATAACTTTAGGCGCTTACACTTACGCATAGTTGTGGTTGGGAATGTGTTAGAACAACATGTGTATGTGTATGCGTTTTGACTGTGGATGTATGCGTGACTGTATTCTACTGAATCAGTCTTATCTAAATTGCGAAGTGAACAATCTCAGAACATTTTCACATTTGCTAATAATGTTTTAGATTTATTAGTAACTTCGTAAAGATAAGATGCTATGTAAGTATATATTAAATATATTTTCTGAAACTTTCTAGAAAATATTAGAAAGCGATTGATAACTCTTACTGGTTCAACCTCTTTCTCGTACTAAAAATGTCCGGCACAAATTTAAGATCTCCGAAAATGGGCAGTCTCTTAAAGTCTTTTAAGTACAAAATGGTTACTCCCGTGGGAATGAGAAGGGAGTTCACTTTGAAATAATAATTCTTATAACAAAAAACTACATAAAAATTCTACCATCAAATTATCTTCCACAACGTAAGCAATATCATTTAATACTGCCAAATTGCTAGAAGGGGAGACTTTTATGTATATGTAAGTCTCTTCCAAGTAATTGACTGCCATGAAGGCGAAAAACGAAAGCATGGGAAGAAACTACTATTTATGCTACTATCTTCTCAACGGAAATATTATGACATTTTAAGAGAAGAAAAAAATGTTATCAACACAGCACGCAGCGCCGATTATTACAACAAAAATGTAGATGCATGCATTGAATTGGGAGGTAGTAGCAACACCACCAAACCACCCACAAAAACTACGAAAACCGCCATTGACATTGATGGACAAGTAGATTTTTATATCAACCATAGATTGGAAAAGTTTCAAAGAGAAATAGAAAAAAAAATTGGAGGGGGGGGGGGGGGAAATAAATATACTAAAGTAAGTTAAAGTAAAACACGAAGAGAGGGAGCGTGGTAAGAAAACCAAGTAGCAGGGAAATCAAGAAATGGTGATAAAAATGTCTGCTTCGGCGGTACACTTTTTTTTAGTATATTTCATAAAGCATAAATTGTTTTTCAGAAATCGTAAAATGTATTTCAGAATAGTCAGTTATATTTCAGAAATAATAAAATTTATTTCAGAATAGGCACTTGTACTTCAGACATAGTAAAATTAATTTCAGATAAATCAATTGTATTTCAGAAATAATAAAATGTAATTCAGAATAGTCAGTTATATTTCAGAATGGTCACATGTGTCTCAGAATAGTCGGATGTACTTCAGAAATCGTAAAAAAGTATTTCAGTATAGTCAGATGTACTTCAGAAATCGTAAAATGTATTTCAGAAAAGTCATTTGTATTTCAGAAACTGAAAATTCCCTTTCAAGAATGATGCATTTTACTTCAAAATAATTTAATGTAGTTCAGAATTAATGGTATCTGAGTTAAAACAGATCATTTCGCAGCTCCTGAAATATAGTTTACGGTTTCTGAAGTATATCTTATAGTTTCTGAACTACATCTGACAATTCCAAAGTACATTTGAAATACATCCAAAAAAATGGTGAAATGATTCTGAAATTAATTTTATGAGTTCTGAAGAGAATTTGCAAAAGGTGTAGTAGTGGTCACAAATGCACCAGTAAAGCACTAATTTCAAACTAAATATTTTCCCTGCGGTGTAGTTTTACCGTAAAATAAATACATGGAATGTTTTAAAATGAAGTAAACAGGAAAAGAGCAGCAAACTCTTGATTATTAAAAATATATCAAAGTAGTACGAGTAAACAAGCGGAAAACTTGCTTTAGCAAATTCAGGAAAAAATTAGAAGTAGTATCATATTTAATAAATAATTGAAATGAACTCAAATCGCAAAGCAACTCAAATACAAAAAGGTAGAAAGTTTCATAGAAATATGCGCCGATGAGTGAGAAATAAAATTCGCGAAAGGGTCGGAACTCGAAGCAGGAATAGCACCTAGAAAGCTTTTAGTTTTTGCCAAGAGGAGTGAGGTTTTATTTAATGTGTTCCTGGTGGTCTCTTCACATCTGCTCTAAGAAACTTCGGGCAGCACTATGGACATTTTCGCTCTACGTGGGGTGTTGACAGACCGACCAGCTCAACCTGACCTAACCTCTCTCATACCAAACTTTGCTTGCGATAATTATTGAAGCGAAAATAATTGTACTTAATTATAAATGAACATAAAAAATTTGAGAATTATACGCAACGATACCTTTATATTTGGCTTCGACAATATATTCTATAACCAACGAAATAAACACTGCGGTCGATTTCACTTCTCTTTTTACCAATTAGAGTCCTTACTCAATTCCTGCAGAACTCGATCTTCCTTGTAGCTGTTTTTCCTGCAATTCCTTGCTAAATTAATTCTTGTTTCAAACTTCTGTTCTTTCTGCTCATTCATTCGCCGTCATTGATTTTTCATTTGTCTTCTTAACCATCAATTACCCAATAAACTTGTTTTGCTCCTTTTTCTTTTGCTCCTTTTTCTCCTTTTTCTAGCCACATTCGACTATCCACTGTTTTACTTTTCCTTTTTCCTATTAGCAATTGTTTTCTTAAGCTGACTATTTTGCTATTAAAGTGGTTAACCCTCAACGTGCGTGTGTGTCGATATGTTATCTTAACGACACTTTTCACTTCTACTTCTTGTTCTGCTTCATTCCTTCTTTACGCTTACGTTATGCTTTTGCTTGAAAATCTTAGCTTATTTATTGCTTAGGACTTATCTGATTGTTAATTTTTTTTATTTTTTTTTTGTTGTAATTGGTCATTTTGAGCACGCAAAAATGTTGCTGTTACTGTTAATGAAGATTTCGTGACCTTTTGTGCTTTGACCGTCATTCATTATCTAACTGACATATATCTATTGACCTATTTTCTAAAGTCTAGTAAATATTTGTTAAGGAATTTAAGGTGAGTCGAATTGCTAAATTGTTTGAATGTTGATGGTTTAATTTAAGTGGTTGGATAAGTGAGAAGTACGGCAATATTCGAAGAATTTTTAGGAAAGTACCACATAAAAATATCTAAAAATGAATATGTTTGAGTTTAACTTTCAACAAAATGCTATACGTCTATTCAAATGACACGAAGCAATATCAACATTTCGAAGGTCTTTGTCTGGTCTATGCGTTATCGAACTGAAAATTCTACTAGTCCCACAGCACACGAAAATCAGGGCCGCTTTGGAAAGTCTCTTATTTTGCGGGAAGCTCAACAAACGTTCAGCTCTTTGTAGCCCAACTAAGTGTCTAACAGACAACTTTTTGTGAACAATCCATCCTCTCATAAAATAAGCGAACACCTACAAGTGAGCTTTGATAAGTTATCTAACATGTGCTTTCCCCCCTCACAACACCCGTCATCCTTTTAATTGATACTTCTTGCCAACTTTTCTAACCTCGACAATGAAACGTAAAATAAGAAAAAGAAAAAAAAGAAATAAAAATATTACGAACTCAAATTTTCTAATTCATTTTACAGCGAAAGGTAGCCATACAAATACAAAACTTATTTCAAACTTCAAACTAGAAACTTGGCGCATGAGACGGAAAGACACATCAAAACTGTTCAAGATATCTACTTTTAAATCTTTCCACGCAGTTAGCGTACGAAGAATCATGTTCAAGATAACGCACAGTACTTGCAAGTTCGCACACTCACACATAGACACATACACAGAAAATACCCTGCAGGGAACACAACGAGTGATTCGCAGTTTAACGGATATTAACCAGATTTTTATTAGCACAAAACTGGTAGATAAGTTACTAAATATCTCTAGAAATTAAAAAAAAAAAAAAAAAAAAAATATTAAGACATTGTTTTTAGCAGATAATATTTGTTATACCGGATTTTTGATGTTCTATAAAAAAAAATTATTTGTTCATCGAAACTCTGATCAAAATTTTTTTAAATAGTCGACGGACTATCTCTCTTAATATAGGGGCTCAGAACGGTAGTAAAAATATATTTAAAAACACCCGCTGACTTTCCTACCGGGTACCTATCAGCTTGACAGAAATTTGACGCTGAGTGCTTCAGTGAGTTTGCAATTGCGTGCGTGTTATTTTGCTTTGCTTTCATTACTTTCTTTCTTTTTTTTTTAGTTTGGTTAATATTTCGCATTAAATGTCACGACATAAATTTATAGTAATGCACAGGCAAGTTATGGAAAGTTTTAAAGAAATCGTATAACTCTTGACTACAAAGTCGTTTTTTATGATACACGATAACTGTATCAAGGCAACGAGGTGTGTGTAAGAATAACAATTGAAATGAGCAAGAAAAAAGTTGATTAGTGAGGAGAGTAAAATAAAAAATTTTGCAGGCGTTTAAAACAATAGAAAATTTCCAAAAAAAAAAAAAAAGTACGTCATCTTTTTCTATTAACTTAACTCAGTCTGTCTCAGCACTGATCTTCATTATTCATTTATCTTACGTGTTTCGGATGTCGCAAAGAGCACGTAACTTTAAAACCATAACTTGTAAAACCTGAAAAGAGAGATTCTGCTTTTACTGCAAAAATATTAAAACTGAATCAGCTGACTTCCGCACTAAAACTCGAGTCAATTTCTGTAACTTAATGCTTTTTGCTCTTACCATTACTCTTTGCTTTTTCTTATCATCAGCGTAAATTTCATTACTTCTCTTTATATCTTTTGTATGCATTTTGGCGTAAGAATTTCCGTTTTGCTTGACAAATGAAAATATTAAAAAACGAAGTCGTTGAATTATGCTCGAAACAATAGTTTTCTACTTAACGAACGAAATGCAAACAAGAGCAACAACACTAAAAAAAAGAATCAAAAAATCATTAAGCGCGAATTTCGTTTACTCAAAGCAAAGGAAAAAAAGAAAAAAGAAAATAATTACCGAAAACAGCACTAAAGAGGAAAAGGAGTAGAAAACTATAACATCTGAATAGATGGTCTTAAAAATTTCAACGTTTGCAGCTTGAAAATAACAGTTCCTTTGGTTTGTACAATACTGGGATTTTGAAGATCTAAGACTACGATCTATGAACAAAACTATGTATTGGAAAAATTAACGACAATTTTTGAGAAGCTTTCTAATCTTTTAAAAGAAATGAGGTTCTTAATATTTTTTATAATTTTGTTAATAATAAGGCAAAAAAAAAAAAAAAATTTCGAGCAAATTTTAAGAATTGTTGAGAGATGTTGCAACCTCAATTTTTAAAAGTAGATAATTTTGATAAACATATTTAGGGAAAAATATGTGCTTATCGAACATATAAATTTTAAATTTACGGCATATGTATATCATTTTTCGAATCCCGAAAATCACCTAACTAAGAACGGGATTTCGGGATTGCAATCCCTATTGCATGCATAACTTATCTACGTTGCATATCTCAAGGCGCTAATATAGAGTGTTGCCATAGAGAGTGAATATTGTACTATCAGCTAAAAGAACGTTCGGCTTCAGTTCTAAGAGTCTTTGCCGGGACTTCAAGGTTTTATTCGGGAAAATGAAGGGACCTCTTTGGCGACCGTTTAAAATTACTTTGAGAAAATTTCAGTATCTATTGGTTACGGAACCTTTTTAAAACAATTTTGGTATTGTGCTAACGCTCGTTTCGAAATGTATTCGAGATCATATCGGGTTTACTTTGAGACTACTTCGGGATAGTTTTGAAACTATTTCGTCATCGTTATTGGATCACTTCCAAATGTTTTGGGCATAATTTTAGGTGTCTTCGGAATCTTTTTGGCAAAATTTCGATTTAAGTGGCAACACTTTCTCAAAGCAGACTTTTTCGAAACATTTTTATCGATTATCGTTCAATTTAAAAAACAAAGAATAGT
This sequence comes from Sphenella marginata, assembly GCA_951509765.1. Taxonomy (NCBI): domain Eukaryota; kingdom Metazoa; phylum Arthropoda; class Insecta; order Diptera; family Tephritidae; genus Sphenella; species Sphenella marginata. The sequence goes on along the minus strand of OX608079.1, from coordinate 5,442,535 downwards.
TTCAAGCCTTCTATGAAAAATAAATTTTTAGAAAGTAATGTAACTGTAGTTATAAATATATTTTCTCCTCTCTATAAATACCTTCTTTCATTTCTTTACCTCATACACAGACGCTATTCATAATATTTCGAAAGTATGCGATTTCAAAACCCCTTTCGTTTTTCAACTTTCAAGTTAGCTTAAGCATTCCTTTGTTATTATGTACATTCCTCTATTCAATAGAATGCCGAAGCTTAGTAAAAGTGTAACTCAATCTGGCAACACTAACAGACAGCAGTGTAATTCGAACACTGATTGGCTAAGTATACAAACATAAGAAAATAAGAATTTGAAAGATAATGTTATAAATTTTAAATTGGCTTTTAATTTCCCTGTAGGGAAGTCGACTTTTAATTTTTATGTTTTAATTTTTCGAATAATAATATAAATTGTCGTGACCTACCTATGAACTCTTATCAATTTTTGCAAAATTTCTTGATTTTTAATTTTTTATCGATATCAATTGACTTCTCGCTTCTTGAAAATTAGTTTTCGATATTTATTCATAGCAATTATGTGCACCATTTTGTATGCTTTTATATTTCGATTGTTATCTCTACTCGATTGTTTTCGATTATTATATTTTTAGCGATATTTTTACTTGAATTAATCTATTCTAATAATAAGTTAAATAATAAAAAATAAAACAATTCAATTCATGGCCTTGAGCTCGTTTGTGGTTATAGGTTTTTGAAAATGTTTCATCATCTCTGCTATGTTTCGATACATATCTAGTTTTTTAATTATTTGTGTTGTGGCAATATATCAATCTGTGGATTTCTTTTAATTGGCATCAACGTTATGATTTGTTTTCCATTTTTAATTTATTAGCATTTCTTATAAAACAGCCATTTTTTACCTGAAATATTTTTTATCGATACTTTTCGATAAACCACTTTTTATAGTACTTTTTATTATTTTTATCGACTATTGTTAGGTTGTATGTTTGTTGGTTAAGCCTTAGAATTGTGAAATTTACATCATTGTTATCGATTTTTTTAAGGTTATTCAATTTTTATTATTTTTATTCACTTGCTGTATTTATTTTTTCGCAATAAATAAAAGGTTCAAAATTTTGTTTCATGATATATTTTTTTTTTTTTAATTTATCGATCACAGCAACGGCTTTTTTAAAATAATTCGTTTTTTATCTCTATTTCCTACACATAAAAAATGTGTTTCGATTCTCATCGATTTTTTATACTTTTATCGATGTTTATCGAATTTATCGATTATTATTAGTACTCATTCAAATTAACTGACTCATTGAGTTGCATATGCCGAAAACTTAATTTTGTTTAGTCTTTCACTACAGATTTCCCGACAGGAACAATCAGCTGTTGTATGTACATATGCATACATACTTTCAACAAACATTAAAACCTTAAATATTGATGTTAACAACAACAATAACAGCACTCACAAAATGGAAATAGCAAAAGCAGAGGACGTAGCAACAAAGTTATGAAACCGTGTCGACATGACTTACAGACAACAGTTACCGCCATAATGGAAGTAATAGCCATAACAACAATAAAACAACAATAAAAACAAGCAAATTGAACAAACAAAACAAAAAAACTGTAACAATAATAATAACAATAGTAATTGTCACCAACACGCTGATGCTTGAAACAAACAGCCATACGCCCACATTTTCAGCGACTCTTCCAACAAGCAGAAGACAGGCTGCGAGCTTTGAGTGGCGCGTTGCAGTGCTGTAACATGAGAAGATCTTCACCGTTGCTCATATTTTTTGGCACAGCTTTAATTTAATTTTTCATTTTGTCTTTTTGTTGTTTGTATTGTTGACAGTTTTGCTGTTACTCCACTTTTGCTATTTTTCTTATATTCGTTGTTATTGTTTGTTTGTTTCTTTGTTGTTGTCACTTTGTTATGCATTACTGCACAAAACTGTCGAAGTATGAAAATCACTTACAGGATTTCGATTTAATAGGATTTTCAGTGGAAATTAACTTGACACCGTTTGATGTGCTGAAACAAGCAAAGCGTATTTTTGTTTTGTGAACGGGCAGGGATAAAAATATGACAGATTGCCATTGAAACGAGATTTATTTAAATTTGTTTTGTCAATATAACTGGTCCTTTATATATACATATTTCATATTTACCGTATATTTTTTATCGAAGTTTTTTTATAAATCGTTTGCTTGACTAGAGCAGTGTTTCCAAAAAGAGCAAACCCTTGACATCGAAAAATTAAAAAAATCTATCCAATAAGCAAACAAAAATAGTCGCTGAAACAAAGCTACGACTGTTGCTGTGCCTTCAAAGTGTTGAGCCACTAGTCACTGACACGTTATAAGAGCGTATTTCTTTCGGGATTATTTCGGAAATTTTTTCTATTCGATAACTTTTTTTGTATTTCGATAATTTATTTTATGTAATTTAAGGATGGTTCTCTGAACCACTTCCAGATTAACTTCATGATTTTTTCCTCACCGATTCGGGACTGAAGAAGTTTGATATCGAGCGATTCCGAAATGGGCTGTAGTAGTCCCTAGAACTAATCAAAGCTTAAAATATTAACTAATATACATATATACTTACTGTTTTTGTTGTGAATTATATTTATTTGAAGATTTATGCAATTTTTCTCATACCTGGAAAAAAGAAAAAAATGTCTTTAATTTTTGAAAGTTTTTTGATTACATAACATAGAAAAAGCTCTTTCATAAGAGCTTACATATTTTTTTAAATCGACAATATTTCACGATTTTTGCATCTAATAAGCTTTATGATGTCTGTAGATTATTAAATATTGAACAAAAATTTAAATTCAGTGTCTTTGTTAGAGCAATAGAAGCCAAAGCAGCCGTTTTTAGAATTCGTGTCTGTATGTCTACATGTTTGTTCGCGTATAACTCAGAAACTGCTGCATAAAATTGTATGCAATTTTTTCGCCTGTATTTTTAGATATCCAACTTGAAGTTTAGCATATACATATTTAATAGCCTAGGTATCTTTATTCCCTGTTCTTCGTTTGATTTCCATATTTCTCTATCTCACATAATTTTTTTAATTTCTATTCTCTGTTCCTGCTTTCTATAGAAATTTATTCTCAGTTTCACCTTCCCTTACTCCGTCTTCAATCGACTTTCTATACCACTTCAGTGCGAAGGCATAATCAACTCATTTAATTATCCTCAATTTTTTTTTTTTTGTCTAACATTTGTACTCTTTTAATTAAGAAATTGTTTTTGTTGAACGTTGATACATATGTAACACATCAGCTTACTGAAGTATATGGATAAAACAACTAATCTAATCGAAAAATAATTATATGTTTTCTGTATACATATATACCTTTACGTAGTTTGGTAGCATTTTGATGTGTGTAAACAATATCAATACATATAGTCAATAAATAACATGGAATAAAATCGATAATTATTATTTTTCATATATCAGTTTTGTTGTATTACCATCAAATAAAAAAGAAAATTTCCTGTTTTTTTTTTTTGTTTTGTTCTTCATTGCCATAACTGAGTTCAAGGCGAAGAAAAATAATTTTGTTGACAATTATTATTGCTTTCATATTTTTAATTATTTTTTTATAAACTTTTAATTAGTTTTTCATATTTTTAATTAGTTTTATTCATTAGTTTTCCGAAACTGTTCAAAAACTGTTATACTTCTTCAGCAGAGAAATTTTGACATGTTCTGTTAACTATTAGGCTATCAGAACGAGGGGTTTTCACTATCGTAACCCTAATTTCCTTTTACTTTGACCATCCATTGTGCAAAAGCTGACAGTTGTTATTAATATCATTGATAATGAGGAATTTTTTCTTGCTGTGTATTGAATGACAATTTGTTTATCAGATAAATTATTTTTTGTACTAGATAATATTAAGGAATTTTATTGTGAGCTCTTAAAAAACTATATATGGATGTATTTTTCATAGTCTGGGTCTGATAAATGTAACGTAAATTGATAACTTAATTTTCAAACTGCTTTTCCACCTTTCATTGCCATCAAAATCGGGTGTCAATCGTAACATATTCAAGAGTGGATTGTATATGCTTGTAGATATGTATCTATGCAGGATGTCAACATTATTATACTGCAATGCCCAAAAATACTACTCCCACTGACATTTCTTAACCGTTGTTTGTATGTATATATGTACATATGTATATAGCACTACGCCCCTATGAGTATTCTCTTAACCAATTTTCAAATAATGTCGAGGCGTTACTGCAATAATTAATACCAATGGGACAAAATAATATTGGAGGTGCAACAATGAGTAGTTAAAATAAAGCACAAATGAACAATCCAATCAAGTCAGCGCATACTACATACACAGTTACATACAAGCATATTTGTAAAGCGTAATGCTAACAATTACTGCTACACATAACTACAGCCAATTAGTACATACAATTACAAATATTTGGTTACATGAGGAATGAGGTAGAGTTTTGCTAGATTTCCCACTTTGCACACTGCACTGAATTCTGGCACAGCGATCTCTTGTGGGGGTGTGGTTTTGAGTTCAGGGTTGATTGAATTCATTGCATATGGATCGCAGTATGTTTGTGTAGTTATATTTGTTTGCATACCTTTCTATGGATTTGCATATGCGAATAGCATTATGTTGGTGTTTGTGTGACTATGTTTGCAATTCGCTGACGAAATTGGGTCAGCACTCCTGGGTGCAATGCTTACAGCAGCAGCATCAGCAGCAACTCACAATAGCAACTACAAATGGAACAAAATAGCCACAATACATAATTGGAAGCGTTCCGCTACAAAACATACAAAACAACATACTAAGCACATATATACTCGTACATACTTATATCGAAACAGTTAACCTTCTTTGTCAGCCCTTAGGAAGCATTGAAGGAAATTGTAGAACTTTGACTAGTAAAATTTATTTCAAAAATTATTGTTCTTCCCCTTTATTTTATTTTATTTCATTTAATTTTATTTTATTTTATTTTATTTTATTTTATTTTATTTTATTTTATTTTATTTTATTTTATTTTATTTTATTTTATTTTATTTTATTTTATTTTATTTTATTTTATTTTATTTTATTTTATTTTATTTTATTTTATTTTATTTTATTTTATTTTATTTTATTTTATTTTATTTTATTTTATTTTATTTTATTTTATTTTATTTCATTTAATTTTATTTTATTTTATTTTATTTTATTTTATTTTATTTTATTTTATTTTATTTTATTTTATTTTATTTTATTTTATTTTATTTTATTTTATTTTATTTTATTTTATTTTATTTTATTTTATTTTATTTTATTTTATTTTATTTTATTTTATTTTATTTAAAATATTTTATATCATTTCCCCACAGGGTCTGTGCATATTCATACATTTACAGATATTCAAAAAATAATTGCTGCTAACACCTTCACATATTCACATGAAACCAGACAGATTTTAATACACAAATTGCATTGATGCTGAAAATAGCATTCACAGGATTTTCATGTACTCAATCGCTATTTTTTGTAAGCACTAAAGCTGATACTCAATTCCCATTGATGGGTTGCTCTTAATTGAACCAAGTATGCAGACGACGCTAGGCGGTCGTTTTACCAATATTCAATGTTATTGGATTTCGTATGAATGTAAATATGTATAGATAAATAAAATGATTGTCTATGATTACTACAGAGAGAAAATGATTTTTTTTTAGTCAATTACTGGCGTGAAAAATTTAATTGGTATTCAATTAAGTAAGGAATAAGAGCACATTTTGTCAATTTTCGCGGAAGGCATTTTCGTAATGTGTTTGAAGTTTGATCAACTTAACTCTTCATGGCTTAAATTAATGTGTTATATTACGTCTAGTGGTTAAGTTATGTTATGTATTGTCATGTTATGTAATGTTATGTTTTATTTGTTATGTTACGATATGTTATGAGCTAGTAATTTTCCATATTTTGGCTACGTTATACTATCTTAAGTCGTGTTAAGCTTTTTTATGTTATTTTTTTAAGTTATATATTTGCGGAATTTTATTTGTAAGCACTTAGCGACTTGTGAATAAAATATACACCATATTTTTTTTTTAATTCTTAATATACTTAGTTGGCTGTACTTAAAATTTCTTTCGCTTCTTTAAGTTTTTTTTTTTGTTTTTTAAAGCAAATGATTTTTAACAAACAATCTTATTAGTCTTTAAGAAAACTTTAACTTTTAATTTAATTTAAAATAGCCAAAGGTGTTTATATAACAGATCATTAAAGCTAAGTAAGCTGTCGTAATCCCTTCTGAATGATAATAAATTTCATAATTTAATTAAGATTATACATATGTATATGTAACTGCAGTGTGTATTTAGATTTTATCAATTAATAAATCTTATGTAAAGCTTATTAGAATTTAGTGAAAGTCATTGTCATTTATTTATGGGAATTAGGGGTGCTACGGAGCTTCGATTTCGATGCAGAAACGTCGGAGTGATATTGATTTCGAATTTCCTTTTCTCAGTGTATGATTTCGAATTAGAATTATAACAGACGCTGATTAGGAGCAAGGACCACGGAACTTCCGGCAGACGATGCTCACGACAAGGCAGGTCGAATCGTCGTTACAACAAAAAGATGAATAGGTGAAAGGACTTGATACTAAAGAAATAATTGTTTTCGATATTTTTAAAACTTATTGGGTGAATATAATTTCGAAGTTCTTTACCTTAAGTTCTGCAAGTCATGAAACGAGTATTAAAGTTTGATCACAAAAGATTTTGACTTTGTTTTATTGTACTTTTTTGTTTGTGTTTTTTATTTTACATCATCCTTATATTCAACTAGATACTTTTCCTTGTCTCAATTTTCGACTTAGGTTCCGATTTCTAAGAAATAAATCAGCTTCGGATTCCGGTTCTTTAAAACTAATCTCCATATTATCTCTAATATATGTATGCAACTATGGGTTGCCATATTCATGCCTCTGTTTTATTTCGGTTCTTGTCATTCTCCATAATTATATTTCCTACACAAATAAAAACAGACATGCACAAACAAGTGTGTCATTGCTGATAACACTGTGCAACAAATTTCGATTTTAGTTTTGCAACATAGTAAGCAAGGTGTTCTTCAGAAAGACAGCATCGTACAAGACAAGATTTTGTCAGGATGTTGAATTATGGATTTAGTCCTCTCTTGAAGATGAATCTATGCAAATTTGCTTTTTTTAAAGGGCCAATATCACTATAATATTCCCGGTTCCACATTAAACCCTTAGTTTTACAAAAGCTTCAATTCAGCAATACTCATTCATGCAATATATAAACAATCTTGAATGGTGTAAACTTTCTGTGCTTTGCTGCTGACATTTGTTAATTAATCATTGTCTAGTTAATAAGTATTATTTTAATAAGGACCCTTCAAACTCATACACCCACTCCTCCTAAATATAAAACCACTGACATTTCCAATATAATTACTTTATGGTGCATTCATTTTTCACACGTGTAGATACTTACATTGGACATTGTTTAAGCGACATAAGCTACGGTTATTTCGTTTGTTTATTTCATTAGCATTGCAATCTGTTGTAATTCGCAATCAGCTTATGAAATATTTCGAAGATATTGTTTATGTTTTGGAAAGCCAAGGTGTGATTTTTCATACCGAAAATGAGGAAGACAACAGTGCTCGCCACCAATAACACATACATACATACCCTCTCGTTCTCCAAAGAACAATTTTGAACATTTAGGCAAACATGGTCGTCAGAACCTAAGCCAAATGAATAAATACAATTTGAGCAAAACGGTCACATAGCACCTGAGCCAAATAATAAAATATAAAAAAAATAATATTAACTTAAAAAACAACTCGCCTTCTCTAAAGCTTAGATGATGATTCATATTTAACCATATTGAATTTCAATTGAATGGAAACGCACAAATAAGTGGGAAGTGGATAGTGGGTGGGGCCGTAGATTTCTGTGGGCTGCTCGTGTATCGCCGTAAGTGAATGGGGGAACGGATAGTGGTATCCTTGTGAGCCGTAGTAATCTCTTTATTGCGAGTAGCTACTCTTACTCTTACTCTTACTCTTACTCTTACTCTTACTCTTACTCTTACTCTTACTCTTACTCTTACTCTTACTCTTACTCTTACTCTTACTCTTACTCTTACTCTTACTCTTACTCTTACTCTTACTCTTACTCTTACTCTTACTCTTACTCTTACTCTTACTCTTACTCTTACTCTTACTCTTACTCTTACTCTTACTCTTACTCTTACTCTTACTCTTACGCTTACTCTTACTCTCACTCTTACTCTTACTCTTACTCTTACTCTACCCTTACTCTTACTCTTACTCTTACTCTCACTTTTCTCTTCTCAGTTTTATAAAAATATTCCCTTTTCCCAATTGTGTTGTTATTTTAGGTCATCTCAACCGAGACTGTCCACTTATGCTGATAATCTGGAGCTTATTTTTGTAACAACCATTAAATGCGCAGCCCTTTTTTTTTCTATAAATAGCCTGAGTCTTTGAAATCTTACCTTTTTGTCACAAAGCGAAGGGATGTCTAAGCATGTGTTTCGTTGTAATTTATTGTTACTTCAACCCTTTCGCAGCTCTAGGCAAACATTGCATAATAAATGACGTTTAAAACACTAAAGAGCTAAATTTCCAAAGTGAAATCTATGGCGTATCTAAGTTAAACCGAGAATAGCGTGACAAATCCAAATCAATATGTTGGCTCGCCCAATCTACGAATTTTCTCACTTTGCATTCACAACTTTTAGAGTTTGCCGTTCGACTTAGCTAAGTGTCCTTATTTCGTCTACCTCTGAGCTAAACGGTTGAGGTGAAAATCCGTCAATACGGCGCATTTGGTAACTGGCGTGACACAGGGCCTAATCCCAGATGAGTTATTATTTTTGGTATAAATAGTTTGTTTGCTTTTGCTTACCTTCTTGCTTGGATGTGTCAAAAAAAAAGAGATCGAAAACCGTCACATGAGCTTACTTCAATGAGAGTGATTTCAATAAATATTTTCACAGCGTAGGATGTACTTAAGTTAGATAGCAGTATATATGTATGTACATATGTATTTATGATTTTGAGTGTTGAATCCTTTTTGGTGTGAGGATCATTTGCTGCCTTTTCAGCGTAATGAAACTCAGAGTATTATCATGTAATCCCAAAATGGGTTCACTGTCATTTAGCATGGCTACTTAAATGTAAGCAGATTTGCATAGCGAATATTAATACATTTTAAAATATTGGTTATCCTAAAAGCATATAGACATTTGTTATATGATTACACTCAAATAATAGCTGCTTGAAATCGGGTATTGAGGTTCTATTTGAAGAGCGCCACATTATTTTATTATATTTTAAAGGGCGATGAGTCATCCAAGGACTGAAAATTAAATAAACCAAGGAATTACTTGCAAAACAGGCAATCAAAAGGTGTGGCTACACAAGTGTCGTGAAGCGTACGTTGCATCCATGAAATATTTAATTTAGTTCGCATGTAAACTCTTCATATGAATGCACTTACATAAATGCGATTTCATGCCCACTACATTTCGACATATTCACGTACGCATGAGTTTATATATTTTAAATGAATTTATCATAATATTTTTCCCCAAACACTTGACAAAATTTTAAAATGCATTAACAACAGCAAGGCATTACAATCACAAGCGAAATAATATGCTTTCATGCAGTTGGTTTCATTCATTTCATTTGTTGTTGTTACATGTGTGCTTGCATACCTACATATGTATGTATACACATAAATAAATGTTCGTTGTTGTCAGCAACGCAATTCATATCTCTTCCCACCACATGACCTACTGACATTAGTTTACCTGTTTGTTGATGCAATCAAATTGTTTATTTAACTCTCCAACCCTCACGTGCATTGCATACTACCAAACCAACACACAAACATATGTACACACATATGTATGTTTATGTTTGCATGAATTTTTGAGCAAAGAGAAATATTTTGAGTGCACAGCGTGTGTATGCAAGGGCGGGTTTTTTGTTCACACATGCATTATACATACATACATATGTATACTTGACTGCATTGCTATGCATAAATGTAGTGGTTTTTATGAATTTTTGTGACATTACTGTGACGCCGTTTGCTATCAACCGGACGCGCTGATTTTCCATTAAAGGTCCATTAGTCCACATGCCGCCAAGAGTAAACTACTAATTTGCTTATACTAAATAAGTATTTAAGTGTATGTGTGTTGTCGATGTTGCACATGCGAGAACGGCGTGAGTGCGCTTTTTAATGTTCTAAGCATGATTGTCCTTTTGTGTGTCGTCACCGACAGGAGTTCGGTTTGAGCTACTATCGAGAGCGGACGTGTGTGCCTAAGCAAACAAAAACATATAATTGAAAAACTGTTTAAAACTCGTAAAAATCCGAATTGGATTTAAACCATGAGTGAAAAAGACAATAGCAATAATCCGCTTGGATTATTGCAAGATTACTCTGATTATTCTGATAAAAACTATACAAACTTAACTAATAGCAATTATGCTAAAACTTCAAACGTGCAAAGTGAACAACAAGGTGACCTTGAATTTGTGAAAACAAATAGCAACAATGTTATTGATAACTCTCGTGCCAAAAACAATGCTAAAGCTGAATACCTAATAAAGCGACGCAGGGAACAAAGAGAAGGGCAAATAGACTCATATCGAGAGGTCGAAGATATTGCTGACGAAGCTGAGAGCAAACAAGCATTGATGACGTTACTACAATCACTTACCGCACAAATCTCTGAACTAAAGAGCATAATATTACAACTTAACGCTGAAAAAGCAATTCTCAAAGAGGAGAATGAACAACTAAAGAAAAATCCAAATAAAAACAAAGAAGATCATCACACTTCTATGACAGAAGTTGAACCTAATGAAAATGAAATTGAAATGGAAGACAATTCTAACAAAAATAAAGATCACCAGACTTCTATGACAGAAGTCGAAATTACTGAAATTGAAATGGAAACAAATTTTGAAAGAGAAGAGAGCAACGAAACATCGCAAATTGCTACAAAAACAACGCATAAACAAACACAATCAGTACCAAAACGTGGATCGAAAAAAACTAAAGAGAATCCGCCTGTATTTATTTGCTATAACATTAACCAAAAAGAAATGTCAATTAATTTACAGCAATTATTAAAACACAAAAACTTTGTTTTCAATATTATAAACAAAAACGTCACACATATCAGCACGGGCGTTATAAATGATTATAAACAGATTAAGACCTTTCTAATAAATAAGGAAATACATTTTTATACTTTTACTCCCAATGAGGAAAAGCCGTATTCAATAGTTATTAAAAAACTGTCAAATGTTTATGAACGTGACGAAATTGTCGATTATCTTAATGAACTTAAACTTGATATCGAGATTCTTAACCTTTCAAAATTTAAAAGAGACAATTGGATAATCCAACTCAGCCATAACTCTAAGCTATCTGATTTCTATAATATTAAGTATGTATATTCTAAATTGTAAAGTTGATTTTGAAAAATTAAAACCAATGGTACCCTCCCAATGTAAGAATTGCCAACGATTTACACATGTGGCAAGTAATTGTTATCTGCCATACCGCTGTGTCAAATGTATTGATACTCATGGCCCTGGTAAATGTAAAATACCCCAAAAAGAAAATAACAACAAAGAGCATGTATATACCGATAATGAAACAGGTCAATTAATTAGAAAAATAGGAATCCCTGTAAGTTGTGTTAATTGCAATAAAGAAGGGCATACAGCTAACTATTTTAACTGCCCGAAACGATTAGAAGTAATTAAGCGAATGGACGAACGTAGTAACCATAACAACAAAAAAGTCCAATCAAACATAGTTACTAAAAGTAATCTTACACCAGGTAAAGCGTCGGCTTCGTACGCTTTAATTACGCGTGGTGATCATACAAAACGTACCTCACAAATTGGTAACCTAAAAACAAAAACATCATCACCTTTTGATAGTGTAAATAGTGAATGTTTTCGGTTATTTGGTAGCAGTATGACCGACTGCATGAAAAAAATATCAAGCTTTTCAAAAACCTACAAAGAGTTGCGTAATGATGATGAAAAATCAATAGCACTCTTTGGCCTTTTAACAGAGTTAAGACTTAATCATGATTAGTAAAAAACTGAAGTGTATATTAATAAATGTGAACTCATTGATTTCAAAGCACAAAAGACATTTCTTTAACCTCTTTTTAAAAAAACATAAGCCAGACGTAGTCCTTATAGCCGAACATCGGCTAAACCCTAGACATAGAATTAACTTTAAAGATTATAAATTTATAACACAGGTTGATAGTGCTAAACATGTAGGAAACAGGAAGTCCACATCCAGCACTGCAACTGCAATCTGCATAAGGGAACAGTATAAATATGAAGTGATCAAAATTCCAGATACTGTCCATTTGGAGAAAGTAGCGTTAAAAATTTTTTACACAAATGGTGATCAGATCACGTTTGTATCTTTATATAATCGTCCATCAGACTTACTTCATGTAAGTGACCTCAATCGAGTGTTAGAGTCTCTTAATACAAGCAAAATAATAATTGGTGGGGATCTCAATGCCCGCCACTCCAACTGGGGAGACACCCTCACAAATAACAACGGTAGAATATTGAACAATTGGCTCCAGCAATGCCCCGTTTTGAGCCTAATACCCACAAAGCATCCCACTAGAGTAACTAAGCACACGGCTTCCTACTTAGATATCTTTTTAGTGACACCATTTGCTGGAATAAGCTTTGATGAAGAAAATGGATACGTGAATTGCTTGAAAACACATGAATTTGAATCCGATCATAGTGCTGTCGAATTAATCCTAAAATTAGAACATAATGTACTCGATTGCCAGCCAACCGAATATTTCAATTATGATAAAACAGATTTTAAACATTTCAATAATGTTCTTTTAGCCAATATCAGTACGAACAACCTACCATCCAATTGTAATGTATCGCGAAAAGAGATTGACGATTGTGTTGATAATCTTAGTAAAGCAGTTAACGCGGCTCTAAACTCAGGAGCGATACCAAAAGTTAAGGTACGCAACCGTGGTCTAATAAACCTTCCTACAGAAATTCTTGATCTAATATCCGAAAAGAAGCGTTTACGCCGCACCGTCTCAAGATGTGTAGATCCTCGGCGTAAAAACACTCTGACAGCTATAATTCGAAACCTTACTAAAATAATAGAAGAGCGTATTCGTTTGCATGAAGATAAATATTGGTCAAACTACTTTGCCAAAATACAAATGAACAACAAAACATATAGCAAAATTAAAGGTCTGTGTGGCTTAAAAAAAGCGACGGAAATCCCAGACTTGATAATTAATCGAGAAAATATTGATATTGACCTTCCCTATGTAGAACCAACAAGCAACAATATTGGTAGCGATATTGTCTTGACCGAAAATTTATATAAAGTAAATGCTCTAGCTTACGCTTTTGAGCAAATACACCGTCAAAACCTACACCTCGGAGAGGAAACCTTTTCAGTTTACATTGAAGATAATGTAGCAGAAATAGCTCAGTCGAATGAGCCGATAATATATTTTTCAAACAATTTAACAGCAGATGGTGAGCTTCATACGAGCGAGTCTGAACAACAATATGAGCTTGTAAGCGCAGAGAAAATTGGCGCCGTCTTACGATTAAAGAATAATAAAAAGAGTTGTGGTGATGATGGCATCTCGAACTTCTTGCTTAAGAGAACAACCAACGATTTCTGGAGATTCTTAGCTATTCTCTTTAACCACTCGCTAAATATAGGATACTTTTCCACACAGTGGAAAACTGCAAAGGTAATCTGTGTACCAAAACCAAATGCTAATCCCAATTCTGTGCTGGGTTACCGCCCAATATCCCTGCTTTCCAATATAAGTAAACTATTAGAACACTTTATACTTGAAAAAGTTAAGCAACATATGGAAGAGCGAAATATTATGAAAGATTATCAATTTGGCTTTCGCCCATATCACTCTACGAATCACGCATTAACACTTCTATCTGACTTTGTATGCAGTAATCTGAATCGCCGACAAGCAACTATTCTAGTCAGTCTAGATTTAGAAAAAGCATTCGATACTGCATGGGTAGAAGGCATTATATATAAAATGTATAGAATATTTAGCTTTGATAAAAATTTGTGCAAAATATTGCACAGCTACTTAAAAGATCGAACATTTTATGTAAGTGAATCTTTAAATAATTCTAGTATAAGAGATATTGCCGCAGGCGTGCCCCAAGGCTCATTATTGGGACCGATATTGTACAACATATTTCTAGCAGATTTCCCTGATCCGCCAGTGAATAATATAATGTGTAACTCTGATATAAAAGTTATAATTTACGCAGATGATATCCTTGTATTGGGGTCTCACCCACGCATAGCTAAAGCTAACGAAGCCATCAACCTATACCTGCATGAATTAAATACATACTTTCAAAAATGGAAATTAAAAGTAAATCTCGCTAAAAGCGAAACTGTTATTATTAAGGGAGTTAAAAAAAATTTGCTTCCAAACGCTCGTAAGTATGAGCCCCAAATTAAAATTAATGATATAAACATAAGTAGCAAAGAACAAATTAAATATTTAGGCATAATATTGGACAGTAAATTCACCTTTGTGAAACACATAGATTTTATTTTGGCGAAAGCAAAAAAAATGTTTTTCAGCTATTCTAACTTAATTAAAAGACAGAGTGGTCTCTCAAACCGCATTAAATTAAATATATATAAACAAATAATTAGGCCAATAATTTCTTATGCTCATCCTATATGGTTCAACATTTCCTCGAGCCAAATGGAACGACTCAGAAAATTTGAGCGTTATATCTTACGACTTTGTAGCGGACTCAACCGCCAACCTTACAGAACAGGGACCTATCGCAAGAGGGTTTCTAATAAAGTTCTTTACAAAAAATGTAGAATATCAAGAATTGATTCCTTCCTAATCAAAACTTCATATCGATTTGTTGAAAGAATGACATACATGCAAAATGATCTGATTAATAAATACCTATCAAAACAAACAGAAATTTCCTTACCTATAACAGAAAGATATTTATCTCCAATATATTTAAAAATATTAAAAAATAATTTGATGCTTCATAAAAATAATAAAGCAATATACTATCACAGGCGATACAAATCTTACAATGTCAACGATGATAATTTAGTTTACAATACCGACCAATTTATATTAGAGTAGCTTGTAGTTGCTTAACATAGGTTTCTTAAAACATATACGATAGTTACATATTAGCATATCTCCTTTTTAGCCCTTTTTGGGAGAATATTAATAAGTTTTAAAATCTTGCAAAACGCAAATGTAAAAAATAATCTTAACTGACTTTTCATATGTATATACGAAGTATTCGAATAAATTTTAAACTCCTAGATAAATACAAAAGTATGTTAGGATAACTCTAAATAACATAAGTATGTAAACTTGTATATTTAATGTGATTTTGGGCAATAAATGAAATGAAATGAAATGAAATGAAATGTCGTCACCGACAATGGAGCATTTTACCTTACGACTTTGAAAGAACTATGTTTTGTATATTTGTACAGTCAGACTAGCTAACAGACGGCTCAACGAAAACCATAACCATAGTCACAATCATAATCATAAGCATAACCATAACCATAACCGAAAACACAACCATAAACATAACCATAACCATAACTTGAACTAAATCCATAACAACCATAAAGATAACCATAACCATAACGTGAACTAAACCCATAACCATAATCATAACCATTACCATACACATAACCATAACCATAAACATAACCATAACCATAACGTGAACTAAAACCATAACCATAACCCTTACCACAACCATAACGTGAACTAAACCCATAACCATAATCATAATCATAACGTGAACTAAACCGGTAACCATAGCCATAACCGTAATCATGACCATACTCCTAATCATAACCATAACCTTAACGAAAACCATAACCATATTCATATCTACCTACATATTTATGCCTACACAAGCTGGTTTACTTCTGCATTTCTCTGTTCTTGCATGACTCGATGTATTTCTCTCTAGCCTGATCCGTCACCAATTTTTTGTTTAAGTATATATTTATTTAAAAATTGTTTAGTAATACCTGTTTCGAAATGTGTCGCTCTACTATTTTCCTTTTTGTATCACATATACTATGTAGTCTCGGTATATTGTTGCATTGTTTATGATTATTTCCGGCGCATGCCACAAAACTCACAGACAACCGCAAACCAATGGAGAGCACTGGAATGCACACAACTGCAAACGTGCAGGTATGTATGTACATAAGTAGAGTAATGGATTTATAATTTTTTTTTTTTTTTTTTGGTGAGTGACGCACATTACAAATTCATTACACATCACTTGTAATGTAAAGCAACTTCTGATACTAGCACGGCTGTAATTTGAACGAATTGTTTGATGAAAGCATTAAAACACATACTTCTAGTACTTAAAAACAACGGTCCAAATTTATAAAATTTCATTTTCAGCTAAAAATTGCCAGAAAATATTTTAAGTGAATTGTTTAGAAGATTAGTCAAATCTTTGACGAAATAGAAAATTGAATGAAAGTTCGTCAGACAAGTGTATTAATTAATAAAACGTTTTTCTCTTTTTTTGTTAAGCTTTCTTTTTTTCCAATCTCATATTTTCAACGTTTATAATTTAGTTTGCTTTGTAATAACTGTTCACGGTACTGATTTTTCATACAACAACAAACGAAATGCTTTGTTAAAAAGAAAATGCTGTCATTATAGTCGTATGGTAAATGTTTACTTTTATATTTCCCCTTCTACAACTGTATTGTCATTAAGTTCGTGTATTTTTGTATGAATGTTTTTTTGTTGTATACAAACAACAGTTACATTATGTAGTATATAACAAATGCCTTAGCATATCTACTTTTCATACGATCATAAAGCACCTGCGGATTCGTTTATGAAAAAAAAAAAAAACATTAGACTGTATGGAAAATGATGAAATTTTTGGCTGCACGCCCTCAACATGAAACCTTTTTGCAAGTTCAAGTTTAAGAAAAAAAATTGTCATTGTCATACAAACAGACGTATGTACAGTTATGCTCATACAATTAAGCCACTGTACTGAAAAATAATACTTCACAGAAAAATTCATTGAAGTTATTTTGCAGTTTTAATCTCTTGCATGCAAAAATATTTTGTTATCTTTGCAATGTTTATAGAGGTGGACGAAATCCCGTTTAATTTTGTCGTTTCCGAAAATTTTGAAGTTTTTTCGCTTTTCATTGGTTTTTCCGTGCTCACATAATTAAGCCATTTTAGAAAATACTGTGATTTGAAGACAAGATGAGGTCATTTACTAAAAAAAATATTTAAGTTCATTCAACCAAACTGTTCTCAAGGAGATTATTTCAAAAAAATTAAGTAAATGGCCAAAAATAAAGGTTCAACTGCATACGAAAGAAATGTATGGGAGAGTTTCCAGAAGGAAATATGGACAAATATGGAACAGTTTTATAATATAAAAATATTGTCCAAAACAGTCCCCCGGTGATGGGCGGAAAAATCTTTGAATAGACGTATCGAACGACGGTAACCAAATGCTTCCAAAAAAACATCAACCGGAGACTAGGCTTTGCTCGAAAGAATAACCAAAAAGATGGAGAATTCTTAAATTTAATCGTATCGATTAAGTTTCATGTGTTTGGAAATAATAGTAGACCTTATGTCAGACGTCCGCCATTACAGGAACTGAACCCCATGTACACGCAAAAAGCCCTTTAAACATGGTAGCTCGCCGGTGATGGCATAGGGATGTTCACCCCATGTGGAATAGGTCCGATAGCACCAATTGAAAGGAAACCTTCGGGCGAAATATACGAAGATATTATAGCGAACCACTCAGAAGGAAATAACTCTGGAAATCTCTCGCTTTCTTTGATTTTCCAGTAAGATAACGACTCCAAACCGTGTTCTAGGGTTGTTGAGAGCTGGATTGAAACCAACAGTATCAAATTTCCCGAGCGTCTCGCGCCAAGTCCGGACTTAAACAAGATCAAAAATCTAAGAGACATTATTAAAAGTCCAGTCGGGGGAAGAAAACCCCGAAATAAGACTACTTTTTGGGAAATCGTAAAGAAAGAATGGGAAACATTACTTCGGCCCAATGAAGGCCACCTGTGGCTACCACGAATAACCGCAGAAAAGAAGTTATCTCCAAAAATTGGTTCTCCAACTAAGCATTAGTTTAAATAAGGTATATTTTGAGAAAAAAACCTGAATTTTTTGGCATTAATCGGAGTTTTTGCACAGATGGCTTAATTATATGAGCACAAAAATTCATACCTACGAAGGTTAAATCTCCTATTGTACGAACATTTTAATTTTAACACATGAAATATGTAGGCACATTGAATTTGTATGCATTTCCTTTAATATTTTTGTACAATTTAGTTTTGTTCAATTCCAAAAATTGGGAAAAAAACAATTTGTATACTTTGCCGTTCGTATGGCTTAATTGTATGAGCACAAGTGTATGTTTGAACGGGCATAACTCAAAAACTGCGAAATAGAATTGAATGCAACTTTCAAGACTGCAATACAGCACGTCTAGCTTAGCATTTGAGGCATCCCATAACTCGGATATAGGGTTAAGAGTTATGAAACAACAGGTTGACTAGGGTGACCCAGGGTGTGAGTACAATTTGGGTATCAGTAGAAAGTTGGTAATGAGTACTAATGAGGAATATCTCAACTGGTTTCGGAGGCATATTTATATAAGGAAAAGTATAGGAATAACAAAAAAAAAATTTGAAAAATCAGTAAACAGGCATTTTCTTATACACCTTAATGTATTCATGAGTTACATGCAATTCCCCTAGCTTTGACTCTCTGCTTCGTTGCTCGTTTATTTGTGAGCAAGTACAGTGGCGCACTTGTTGTTATTGTAGTTATTTAGTTTTTGTATTGTGATCGTGTAAGCATAAAGTTTATTTGTTGATTACTGTTTTTGTTTTGTTTATATTTATTTCCTCCTACCCTGCGGCACAACAACAAAATAACAGAGAAAGTTTAAATATTTGTATGGCAACAATTTCATGCGGCAAAGTCATTACCATGGTCACAACGTGTATTAGCTATTTATGTCTGATAATAATGACAAATGTAATAGAAACAAGGTAATTACTAACTGCAAGGTACATATTTATTTCATGTTTGTAGATATGTATGATATGTATGTATCTGCCTATGCATTTAGATTTGAATATGGGCAAGTATGAATAAAGGGGAATATTGGGAGTGCTTTCGCAGTGAAGTTTAAGTCAGATTTTCAACTTTGCAATACAATTTTTGAGTATTTGTTGTTGTATTATTTAAATTTTCCATATTTTTTCTCTACCAGTCCTAAGACAGCTGCTAGCCTACTACGAATCCAGTGCCTATTAAACAGTACGCAGTAAGAAATCAGCTCTCACTAGCATCCACTGTTGCTCAAACTGTTTTTCTATAGTACAAAGGCACTCGAACACATAGGAATCCTGCAGTTATGGCTAGGTCATGGTCTTAACCATAACTATAACCATAATCATGTCCACAAACTTAACCGAAACCATAACCATAATCATAATTATAACCGTAACCATAATAATAACCATACTCATAACCATAACCTTAACCACAACCATAACCATTACCATAACCATAACCATAACCACAACCATAACCATGACCATAACCATAATCATAAACATAATCATAACCAAAATCAAAATCACAACCATAACCATAACCGCAATCATGCCCTTAACCTTAACCAACACCATAACTGTAATTATAATTATAACCATAACCGTAATCATACCCATAGCCATAATCATAAGAACTACATATATAATGTGAAATGCAATGTCAGGAAGAGCGGTTGATCTAATAATCGATGGAAAGGGGTTGCTGGTATCACGTACCGATTGTATCTGTTGTAGCTTATGGGGACAGCAATAAATGGTTTTTCGAAGGTAAAAAAATATTTGAGCCATTTTCAAAGTATTTCAAAGCCGATATTATTACACTTTCGGACATGAAAGAGGCCAATAAGTATCTTCAAAGGACATGCTCAAACAAATGCGATCAGTTCAATCCATACAAAGAGATCAAAACTAACATTGGTCGCCTGTTCCTTTGTGGCACATCCCAGATTAATTCAAGACTAATTGCATAAACACATTCATAAACCCACTTAAGCGCAACATTAGCCCATCTGCAGTGACACATTTGAAGTGCACTAACGTCAATCAAACGACAACAACAAGTACCGATATGTCTATAATGTCGTTAATAATGACTTCAAATGAGGCATGTGGCATATTCGCTTGTTCAAAAGCATTTTTTCTCTAACACTTTTTTTTTTGTAATGCTTAACCAACAACGATTATGTTTACATATTACCATTGTTATATTAATCGTGTGGTTGTTGGTGTTGACGCACGCTTAGGCACCCACAAATGTTGCGGTTGTTGTTGCTTGTTCTTACTGATAATGATGCCGCCCGCCCGCAATGCTTGTCATTTGCTACTGCCATCGCTTTTGCTATTGTTATCGTCACATCAAGTAACAAACAGGAGAAGTGTATTTATGTTGGATAATCTCTTACACACATCTGTCGTATGTCAATTTCAGCTAATCACATACTAACACCTTGCATAGCCGCGAAATGATGTGATATACATTTACATACCTCAGTGTGGATGGCAGGTACAAGGTGATTAAGGTGCATAGAAACGAGTATGTTTACTCTGGGTACAGGTGCGCTCTAATAGCTAATATCGACATGTTTGTATTGGTAGTAGGGGTGTTCCGTGTTTATCGTTTGTGGATGTACCGATTTATTAGTGATTAGGTCTGGCAGCTCTATATTGATTTAAGAATAAACTAGGTAATTACCCATTGTTAAATCTGTGCTCTGCTGTTAGTTTTTGTTGAAAATACTTTATTAAGAGTTAAAGTAGGGTTAATAAATGGCCGTTAATGAGTTAAGAAGAAAAAATGTAACATTTTTAATTCCTGATTGAAAATTCTGGTGGCTAAATATATAGGTGGCTAAAGGGTTAATATATAGGTGGCTAAAGGGTTAATAAATGACAGTTAATAGGTTAAGAAAAATAAATATACCATTTTGGAATTCCTGATATTTTTCCTTGAAAATTATTTATTACGAATTAAAGAAAATATATAGGTTGTTAAAGGGCTAATAAATGACCGTTAGTGGGTTAAGAAGAAAAAATATAACATTTTTGAATTCCTGATATTTTACCTTGAAAATTCTTTATTACGAATTAAAGAAAATATATAGGTTGCTAAAGGGTTAATAAATGGCAGTTAATGGGCTAAGAAGAAAAAATATATATAACATTTTGAGTAATAAAAAAACGACAGTACGTGACTAATACATGGCAGTGAAAAGTTGAGGACCCCATAAAAGTATATTACCAAACTCAAAATATGTAGGCCACTAATGGGTTAAACCATGATAACTTGAGATGCTAGCTGGTAACAGCAGTTCACGTAAAATTGTTTAAAAAGAACAATAGGTCAGACAACTTAAATTTATTCAATCTTCCACAAGAAAGTCCTACTCATCTGTTTCTAGGACCAATAGCTTTAGAAGTTCTCAGTTCTCCCGCTAGCCTCCCTAACAATTTCCTTTACTCTTACAATGAAAACTAGCAACAATTTGCGGCTCAAATACAGCGTCGTTGTTGTGGCATTATATTTCATGCTTGCAGGCGATACTGTAACAACCGTTATGCATATATACATATATATTCACCTAGATACTTATACATGGCGGTAGATCCTAACTCGCTTGTTCGTTGAACACACAAACAAACCACTTGCCACAACTATGTAGATAAGTATGTTGCACATGAGCTAATTACGTGTTGCACTCGACATCAACTGATCTCATTCAATGTTGTTGGGTTTCTTGTTTATTCTAGTGTTTGGTCAGTGGGCGTAGAATCAACATACATACGTACACACTTGCCACCATGGTTATACTTCCCTAAAGGTAGCTATGTAAGTATATTGTTGTCAATTTTGCTTTTGTTGTTGTCATATCGCGCTTACTTAGCTGCGGCTGCAAAACAAAAAAAGGACATTACAAAAACAACCCGACACGTTACTGTGGTCAATTTCAAGTGTTTGCTCTGACATTATTGTGGCTGGCCTCCATCGGTGTTTGGGTGTGTGGATATTTGTGGCATGTTTGCCTTAAGTGGCTTGACATTCAAGCAAATATGAGCATACATTTATGTATGTACATACAACAAAAAACACATACACATGTATACAAAATGTACAAATGTATAAACATAAATAAAAGAATTTGTTGAAAAAATCGCAAAAGTTGACAAATGGTTGAGGTAAATATTTGCGTGCTACTTAACAACACAAGTGATTCGTGGCAATTAAGCGTATAAATGTAACATGGCTAACAACAATATTTTATGTGCACATACTGTACATACATATGTATGTACATATATGTATGTACATATGTATGCAAATATGTAAACATAAGTATGCCATAAGCGATTAATTTTTTTGTGAACAAACATCATATAGATATATATTTTATTTTATTTTATTTTATTTTATTTTATTTTATTTTATTTTATTTTATTTTATTTTATTTTATTTTATTTTATTTTATTTTATTTTATTTTATTTTATTTTATTTTATTTTATTTTATTTTATTTTATTTTATTTTATTTTTTTAAACGAAAATAATTGGTATAATTTTTTTTGGGTTTTGAGAAAATCGAGTTTAAAGTTTTTGTCAAATCAGATGTCTATTAAAACCTCAATATCGCGGTAAATACACATTCTTCATAGTGGATTTTTCGATGAATGCATTATACCGTTTTTTGTCTTTAAATTTACCAAGTTTTTTTATTCTACGCATCCTTTAAGACCATAATTATGTTATTCAAAGCGCAAGTCCTCCATATAGGCCATTTTATTTTTTAAGGAATTCGTATGATGTATCTGATACACTATTTTATTTTGTATGGTATACGCTGTTTTATTCAATAATTATTAATTTATTAAAATATCAATTTGTAACATTACAAAACAGTAATTAATTCATAGTTTTGTTAATTCAGTGGCATTTATTCATTACTTTCCAATTTGGGTTATT
This sequence comes from Sphenella marginata, assembly GCA_951509765.1. Lineage (NCBI taxonomy): Eukaryota > Metazoa > Arthropoda > Insecta > Diptera > Tephritidae > Sphenella > Sphenella marginata. The sequence goes on along the minus strand of OX608079.1, from coordinate 5,419,246 downwards.
ATAAACAAAAATTTATGACAAATGAAGGTATACATTGCGTAAATCAAAAATAACTAGAAATTCATTCGTCTTCATTCTCTTCCTCTGCTACATCTGGCTCATCTAAACAATTTCGCTTCTTTCCACCTCGTAAGTTAAAAAAAAATGACTGCGAGCCACGAGGAATTACACTCTTTTTGCATAAATTTTGAAGATCATGCAGCTTTCGATTACAAATTGGCAGCTCTTTATTGTATTTGCCAGTAAACGGAAAGTTGAACACCTCTTTTGTTTTTCGCGTTCCTCCAATATCAATTACTTCCAAGTCTCCATCCCATTCCTCCTTGTATAATAATTGTTTTCGTTGAATTTTGTTCACTTGGAGTAATTTAACATTAAGCCAATTTACCGAGTCGTTTTTTATATTTTTCTTAAGGCTATGGCCTAACCTCGAAAACATGGCTTTGAGATCAATCATATCACTGTATTGAAGCCTCTCTACAGCATATGGGTTTTTCCGTCTTGCCAGTCTCATTATAGTTGGCCATTCTTCCGGCGAATAAACGCATATACTCCTCTTCGCACGTTCTATTGCAGAGTGCATCGAATCTGCCTCCATTTGTGTGTGTCCGCTTTGGAGGTACTTAATTGTTATCGAATTAAGCTTCAAGGTATTGTTGATATAAATCAATAGTGTAGCAATGAACCTGTTTCTGTTTTGTCCCCCGCAGCAGTCTGAGTAGAGAATAACATCGGTTACCGATTCGTCTAACGAGTTCATCATTTTCCATATTGTGGTCCCAATTTCGTCCGATCCTCGTTGACCCTGATTTTCATCCCATAGAAAACAGTAACCTTCTCCACTGGCAATGTCGTAAAATGTGTTATTATACGTGGCGAACTTTCGACTGTAATACATCGTGCTTACGTTGCTACAAGGAGTCGTTAACACTGACTGGAGGTCAAAAGTAAATACTTTTAAATTACTGTTACTTTTAGCTGATTCCTTGTCAGTTTGCTTGTTAGTTCTTGCCTTTGTCTTATTTAAGATGTGTTCATCATAGGATTTCTGAATGGAGTCTTTGTCCTCAGCGTTTTTGTACCTCTCGCATGTTAAGCAGGTGTCCTTTTTTGGACGGTGGAAAGAATAATTATAGTTCATGCAAAATATCCGGCGATAAACGTTTTCTTTAATGATAGCGTTCGGGTGGAGTTCTTTGAATAAATCGTACATTTTTGATATTGTTAAGTCGGAGGCAAGATAAAGTCGTTGACTTTTCGCTCGAGTGTAATGGCTTTCGACGGCTGGAAATGACTCGATGTGCTGTTTGATAAGCGCAACTGTCTCTTCGTCTAATTTTCTCTGGTGGCCATGTTGACCCCTCTTATCAGTAAATTCATTTTGGCACATCTTCTTGGCTAACACAGATATTGCGCCGTCTGACAAGTTCAAAGTATTTAAAAAAAACTTCTTGCATACCTGTTTGGCTTTGAGAGTATAATTAAATGTGTTCGCCCGCCGTGATCCAATTGTCAACGTCCTTTTGCACCTCTCAATTTTCACGCAATTGGACAGGAATAGTCGCTGCCTCGAATAGTCGCCTAAATTCCAATATTCTGCATTGATCTCTGCGCGCTCTTCTTCTGAGAAGTTTTCTGTGCAATTATGGCGGCACTTACAGTCAATGGGTTTCGGAACACGTTCTTCAACTCTTTTGCCATTCTTAGTGACATACGGGCTCCCTTTGTTGCGATGATACTTCCTTTTTTTCTGCAGCCATTTATGACTTTCAATCTATTGATCGGAAATATTTCAGAGTTAGACGTGGCTAGACCCAAACAATATTTCTCAAAAGCTATTTGCTGTACTCACCTTTCTCTTTCGCGTAAGTATATTTCTACCATTTTCATTGTTGTTATTGATATAAATATCACCACAGTCTGCGATTTCTTCTAAAACTACATCTGCTGTCTTTATCACTGAATTATCTAATTCATCTGCCGAAGTCAGTGCATCATCATCCGAATCGGGGACATACTCGTCCGACGATCCTGCAGAGAAGTCTGTACCATTCTCATCATCTGTTTGAGGTATCTCTATGTCCGGCAATCCCACAGCGAAATCAAACTCATCAGTCTTTGGAGCAATTTCCACAACGACTGGTGGTTTCGTGTCACAGCCTGTTGATATTTACCTTACTTACTTCACTTACATTATATAATAGACGATACTCACTCAGATGTTTAGAATCCATATTTTTAATTAACAAACTTTCTCTGCGAAATGAACTCGCAAGCTGAAATTTCAAATGACTACAATATTTCCTTGGCATTCATGTAGTCAAAACAACGTAAAAGTCGCATAGGCTACTACTCTTGTAAATTTCTGATAAAATTTTCGAATTTGTATTGAAAATAAAACAGCTTATGTGGGGTATAGAAATGGTCGGAATAAAACTATTTCTCAAACAATAGTGTATATTATTATAAGCTATTTTATGAGTTAAAGTTTTGATAAATTGTATTTATTTCTACAGGCTAAAATGGAGTATAATGCGCATACACTATTATTCTTTTAACAACTTTGCAGTGGCAATTTCAAGTAAAATAGCGCATATGAGCTTATACACTTATTGAAGGAAATTTTTGAACAAGAAATTATACACCATTTTTTCCAATGACATTTTGACCCACTTTGTGGAAGTAGAATTTGACGAAATTTTGACCAGACATAGAATCAATGATGGAGATTCTAAATATGCAATAAAAAAATAATGGCGTATGAGCACATACGCTATTGTTATATTGAGGGGACGATATAGAGTTTATATGCAGACAAAAAAGTTCTGCAGCAGTTCCATCTTTGACTCGACTCTGGTTTCCTTCTAAAGGTTTATACAGCATAAACTTAAAAAAAGTTTTAAAATATAGATACTGGATTATGATTGTGGTGGGCCCCATGTGCCTAACTTTAAGTTTTAAATTCTAAACTTTAATTGAAATGAGTGCGAAGACCACACACAAAATATGAAGTCTTATCACAGCTTCGTAGCTTTGATTTTCATAAAGTGTAAATACCGAACACAAAATCATTTAACAATACAAAATTAGTTCAATTAAGCTTAGTTTACCTGCCGTGCATAAAAACATTTTGTGGCAACAAATTGAAGTTAAATTTTCAAAGCCTAATTCAATCAGAAGAATCAACACGCACAAAAGAATATCGAAGAAAGAATATAGAAAGTCACGAATATGAAAGTCAAAAGTGAAGATGAAATGGCATAACTAAGAACTTTATTCTTTGTGGAGGTAAGAGTGAAAAATAATAAATATAATGATAGTACAGGGTGATCGAAGGCAACTAAATATAATATATATACCTTTCAAGAAAACCAAAAGTTTTTTGTTGCCAATTTGATAGGCAATTCGCTTTGCTATATGGAACAGAAATATTTAAACTTTATAAAATCAAAGCTATGAAGGATCGACATTTTTCTTCGTGCAATTAGAGCGCAGAAAGCTAATAATGAGTCTTGAGTTTTTAAAAGTCTTAAGAAAATATTTGAAAGAAAATTGTTGTTTAGTATCGACAAGAGGAAGCATAGGTTTAAAGGATCGTAAGTAGTTTTATAGTGTTCTACCCAATATACCATGGTTTTATTTTATCTCAAAATTGGATCTTGGAACACCCTGTTTAGAACAACTTGTTGTTAATTCAAAGAGAATACATGAGTCATGTTTTTGTAATTCCGCACTTAATTTGGTGTAAAATTTAAAACCGCACAAAAGCAAAATCAAATTGCTGAAATTAGAAGATGAAAAGAAAAACAAATAAATATTGACGAAATGAGTGAAGTATACATGAATTTATTATGGAGCCCAAATAAAAGAGCCTACATAGATTGCTGTTGATTTGTGAACAATAAATGAAGTAAAATAAAAACAAAACAAGAAACACATGCTACCCATGGTAATGAATGTTAAATGATGAGATAATGCCAAATTTTGTTTCAACACTTAACGATATGGATATGAGGAGCTTGCTGTTTGAGTAAACGATAGATTCATTTAGTGGAATAAAGCAATTTACAAAAAAAAAAAAGCCTTTAAAGGTGGGAACTTGGAAAGTCACCTTCATAATCCCAGAAAACCAAAATAATTTGTAATTCATCATGAGGGCTCTTTTTTGAGATCTAATTTTCGAATTATTCTAAAAAATGTGGTGGTTATCTCCAGAGTTTTTGGAACGTTTTTTTGACTTCGGTCAAATGGTACCACAGTCTCACTTCAATATGTTTCGTTTTTGTTTCAGTATCATTTTGTTATCTCTTCGGAATAGTTTGGATTTCGGTTCACTATAGCTTATCGTTTTATTTTCATCTGTTTGCTTAGTTATCCTATCGTTGTCATTTGATCGTCGTTTCATTATTCTTATTCTTTCTTCTTTAAGTTTTCGTTCCGTTAACATTATTTCTTTGTTTCGAATAATTTCGGCGTTATGTCATTCTCGCCGTGATATTGCTTAGAATTCAATTCGCTTTTTTATTATTTCGATATCGATTCGTTATCATTTCGTAATCATTGCGTCATAGTTTCATTCTCGTTTCCTCACCGTTTCGTTATCATTTACTACACCCTTACATACGTTCTCCCCAAGTCGATCTAAATTTTTAACGTTTACTGGGACACTGCCTTCACAAACTCCGTTAATTCTAAACACAAATTTCAAGTTATTCATTTAAACATATCCACAAGTTAAATCAACAATCACAAACAAGTGTACAAATAAACAGAAACATTTCTTTGTTTATCTTAAAACAATATGCGCTGATTGTTTCATCCAAGCAAAGATTATGTTCATCTGCAAGACTCATGTTATTTGCTTTGATGCTACTAAATTGTGTTGATTTCTTTTTATTTAATTTAGTAGTTGTTTTCCTTTTCTCATATTTCAAAACTTAACAATACACAGCTTTGAATTTTTATTTATTTCTTGTTGCTATACTCCACGCCACCTCTTACTGGATTTTATGACTCCTCTCGCTGTTATGCGCTTATGACAAGCAATTTGCTTTGATGTCTGCTGATTTAGAGGTTTCATGTTATTGTTATTTTTTATGTACTGCTTGGTATTCGTGAGAAAATCAAGAAATAAACGAATTATAAACATAGAGATGTTGTGGAAAAAAAATTTAAAAACTATTGATCGAAAAGTATTGACACTAAACTAAAAACACTAATCAACAGATTTGTTACAGTACAGTTCATTTAATTAAAGTTATTGTTTCTTAAAGCCATCTTCAATTTGGTGGAGATAAACTACGATATAGCCACCTTTCAAGAACATCGTCTCAAATTCACGTAGGCGGAGTTATTATTATTATTATTATTATTATTATTATTATTATTATTATTATTATTATTATTATTATTATTATTATTATTATTATTATTATTATTATTATTATTATTATTATTATTATTATTATTATTATTATTATTATTATTATTATTATTATTATTATTATTATTATTATTATTATTATTATTATTATTATTATTATTATTGTTATTGAGGAGTATGCACATGTTCTCTTTCGGAACAAGGGAACCAAGTACACTAGCTATATCTTATAACTTTAAACGACTTATTCTTGTATATTTGTATATTTGTATATTTGTATATCCACTACTATCTCCCGAACGACTTCACCGATTTTAATGAAATTTGGTAGACAGGTACTATACTTTGTTTTAAGATTTTCTACTTTGGTGTTGCCACTTGGGGTGGTCCTTAGGGTTGCCACCTATATCAATTTTTTTTAAATATTAAGCAATATATGGCGATATGGGTATCAAATGAAAGGTATTTTAGGCCGTATACCAATTAAAATATTTTCGAGTAGGACTGCTAGCTAGGGTTGCCACCTGAACGCATTTTATTTATTCCTTCAGATATAGACCACTATCTCGGGAAAGGCTAAACCGATTTCGATAAAATTTGGTAGATGGATAGTATGCTTCCTTCTTAGATTTTCTACTTGGATGTTGCCACTAAAGGAAGCTTAGAGGGTTGCCACCTTTCCGATTTTTTTTTTAAATATATGGCAATATGGGTATCAAATGAAAGGTATTTTAGGGCGTATACCAACCAGAATATTTAATATACAACAGGTGTCGCCAATGTATGTTAAGTGACTTTTTGTGGTTAGTGTTCGATATTTTGGAAATCTATTTTGGAAATTTATGTTCTTGGTAAGTAAGAATATGCGGCAAATTCGAAAAATACCGAGCAAGTCTCGGTCACCCAGGTACTCTAACTCTAAGCTTCTTAACGCAAGGTTCGAACAAACTGTCATGTCCCAACCTTCGACCTATATTTTCTCTACGCCAAAATGTGATTAACCCTCCAATCGTTTCTCTGCATACAAAAGTTAAGTTAAGCTCTTTGTAATCAATTTGTAAGTTGAAATTTCTACTTTAAGCAGGCACTTAAACATTTTTCATCCTCAATTACAAGTACAATCTGCTTTCAAAATTAAATTTCTTCAGAAACTAATTTTCTGTTTATGCAACTTTGACCCCTCACCCCCGCACAGCGTTAAAAGTGATTTCCTTGCACTATTTTTCCCATCTTCTTCAAGAAATCAAATCATCATTCTTCTCTAAATGTTTTCATTGCCAAACAAACCAACCGTGCCGCATTCACAATTGGCAAGTCAGCAAAACAACCAAAAATACATAAATGTACAACAACAATAAAGTCAACGGAGTCACAATCGAATAGTCTGTTCATTGATGTTTCGTCACGTTCTTGCAACGTGTGTTTTCATTTAAAACGGCACAAACTCATAAGTCATAAATGCGGCGGCATAAAGCACTCAAACACCCAGCAACGACCTAACGAAGTGCACGGTGGGATGTGTTGTGAGGAAGGTAAGAAAAGTCTAGATTTAATGGCAACAATTATTTTTTGAAATATGTACATATGTACATATGTATGTACATATTTCATGTTATGTTATGTTATGTTATGTTATGTTATGTTATGTTATGTTATGTTATGTTATGTTATGTTATGTTATGTTATGTTATGTTATGTTATGTTATGTTATGTTATGTTATGTTATGTTATGTTATGTTATGTTATGTTATGTTATGTTATGTTATGTTATGTTATGTTATGTTATGTTATGTTATGTTATGTTATGTTATGTTATGTTATGTTATGTTATGTTATGTTATGTTATGTTATGTTATGTTATGTTGTGTTATGTTATGTTATGTTATGTTATGTTATGTTATGTTATGTTATGTTATGTTATGTTATGTTATGTTATGTTATGGTTTGTTATGTTATGTTATGCTATGTTATGGTTTGTTATGTTATGTTATGCTATGCCATGTTATGTTATGTTATGTTATGTTACATATGTTAAATTATCTAAAAAATATTTTTCCTCCAAAGTTTGACTTATTTTTTTGTTTCCATTTCTTAACGCTTCTGGCACACTGTGCTGGCAGCCAATTCAAAAACAACAAACAAACGAACTTACTTGCAACCATCCAAGCATTCAAACAGACGACCAAGTAACCAACCAACCAATTGGCTCATCAGCATGGCACAACAATCAACGCAGCAGCAATGCAATTATGTGCGCTCAACGCTGACCATTGTGACCAACAACAACAACAACACCGATAAAAGGCAAACGTGCAACGAATTATTATGCAGCTGGTTTTCATACAAACATACATAAATACCGAAGTAAGTATACATATGTAAGTATAAACATTTGAAAATCGACGCGTACAACATTTTCCCATTCCAACAATGAAATCTTCAACAAAATAGCATAAAATTGAATTGTAAATTGAGCGCACGTTCTTCATGCTGACTTTCGATGCGGCCGGCCACAATGGTGGTGCGCAAGCGCTTAACGTTCAACTCATTTATGCAATTGCTCTTTCTCCACCACTTACATTCAGTTCGGGCATATTTAGCATGAAGAAATAATTCTATTCATGAGCAACTATTTTGTACGAATATATGTACATACGTACATACATATCTACATACATACATGCATCAGTAACGTATGTGAGTGGGTGCTTTGTTGCTTTCAATAATGTTGGCTATTTGTGCTCTGCGTCTGCTATGCAAACTTATGTACGCATATGCATATTTATGTAAATACTCAGGTATTAACATTCAGAGGTATGCATACATGTATGCATATAGACTCATAGCAAAAACGTATGCACACTCATGTTGCACTAAGTCAAACAAAGCGATCGTGTTGGATCGTAGTTCCGGCTCATGTTGCTGGGCTTTTGTTCTGTTCCCCTCTTTGTTTTTTATATTGCAGCTTTATGCAGTAGAACTCATTCAGCATTTTGCTTTCGTATCTAAAATGTGCCTTCTATTTGGTATTCACTCGAAGCCCTAACAACATTTTTTACACCCAACCCAATCTCATTTGATGTTATTTTTATTTATCAACCAAATAAATAATTGGGGTTAGAGTTTTAAATTTTAAATATTCATTTTTAAAAGTTCATATGAAAAACCAATCCATAGAGTCATATAACTCGATCGGATGCTCTGAAGCTTCTCCAGCTCTGTATTTATACCGATCGTCGTTCAAAATTGCAGAGGGTCTAGACTGGAAAGGGATACAAACTGATGAGTATCGATTTATCAACTTCTTTTTGAAGTTTTCATTTAGAATAAAATTATAATTTTTTTTTGGAACAGAACGACATACATATTTTTTTGGATGCCACGGATGTAAAATACGTCACAGAGTATCGTCGTAAAATTAATGCAATATGGAATTTAGGAAATAGCTAATTGTAGCAGAATTAAGCAAGGCATCATACATACATATCTGAGATGTTTTCCGGATTCTGTAGGTATTATTACTAACTTTTTCGAGATAATTTCTGTACCATTTCGGGATCATTCGGTATTGTTTTCGGGATCCTTTCGGGATTATATTTTTGATTCTTTAGGGACTTGTTGAGGTTCATTTCGGAATAAAAAATATTTAAGCTAGCAAATATAATGGTTGGTTTTTTTTCGCAAGCACTTGGCGACTTGTGAATAAAATAACAAAAATAAATATTTTTTGCAAAATTTTTTTTTTTTTTTTTGAAAATGAAATTTGAACTTGTCGCTTGAGAGATAGCAAGCAAAATTGCGATTGCTTGAAATTTTTTTCAGCTTCATTACTTTTTTGTTTTCAATTTAAAAAATTTTTTTTTTATTCAACTAGAAAAAGTTCTATGCAGATCCAAATTACAATCCAATCTTAAGTTTATATAGCATTTTTTTTCGCTATTCTGAAAAATAATATCAACAAAATTTAGAAAAAAAAAAAAATTTGTATGGTTCAGTCTAATTGCGCAAGCGGTCATATACACAACATGACTCAAATCCACAATTGGGTATACCAATATTTCATCAAACTTCAAACTTTTTGTCACTCGTTATGCCTCACCGTATTGTCTCTAACAGCTTCATTTGTAGTCATCATTTTAAAGCTGTCCAGTCGAATAAAAGTCATGCTCTTCTTTTCACATTTTTTTTTCTACTCATTTTGTTTCGCTTGAATTTAAAGTTTTTTTCTATTTACAGTAAACGTGCGATTTCTTTCATTGTTTGTTTACGTTTGTTGTGGTTGTTTTTTTTATGACTTGTTCAATGTTAAATTTGTGTGAATATGACTTGTTGGCAGCCTCTTTAAACTGCTTAGGGACCATTTACATTTATTACAGCTAATGCACGAATATCGAAACCTTGGCCCATAATAATGTTCTACGTTTCATTTTTTGTTGTTTTTTTTTTTTTGCAGTTGTCATTGCTGTTTTTCTACGTACTGACAGCATACTCATCTGTGCAAACTGGTGCAAAAAAAGAATAAAAATAAATAAATGTAGAAGCAGAAGATTTGCACAGCAGCACACGAAACCCATTGCTCCTGGTGAGCTACTCAAGCCACAGTTTTTTAACAGTTCAAGTCAACAAAAGTTATTTGTCTCATTCCGATAGTCATTAAGTTTTGTTTCGTTTCATTTCGTTCGTCGTAGTAGTTGCTGCTTTTATTGTTGTTTCGGTATCATTGACTGGCTATTAACTTTTACTCTTGTTGTTATGGTTTTCCTTTCTTTTTACGTTTTTGTTTCATTTGGTGCTTTTTTTTTGTCCTCTTGCCTGTTATCTTTAAAAACGATTTTGTGCTTTACCATTTGTGTGGCGCCTAAGTATTCATACAGTCGAAGTTTGCGGGGGAGTTGACAAAAGTTCGTTTTTCTTCTTCTTTATATTTCATAAGAATTCCCTTTTATTGATTGCCTTTGCTTTATTCTCTATGTACTCGTAAGTCTTTTGATCAATTTTCTTCTGCACTGACAGAAGAGTTAAAATTTTCTTGAAAGTTGCGGTTACCACACCGCTACATCGTTGCTACATAATTATTACGTCATTGGAACCTTGCTGAATATCTTAGAGAAACGTTCTTGGAACGTTGCGCTTACCAACAAATGATTTTCCTTTTTGGTTGCAAGCACTTCATAGATATTTTCCTATAACGTAGCCATGATCAATTGCTCACCACTTTAAAGTCTCAACAATGGTAGCAACCCCGAGTCAGTGACTATTTTTGTTAGTTTTGATTATCGTTATAGGCTTTTATGAATCTTTTTCTGATGTCATTTACTAAACAAACTTTTTTTAGTATTCTCACTAGCATATACATATGCACATCTATACAAACATATGTACATACTGTTGCTATATCTAATATACGTCGCCATTGTCCAACTCGGCTCGCAAAGCATGTACTTCAGCAATGTTCCAGAACAGTCACAAATATCCATAGCGCACTTTATGAGTTATTGTTGTTTTTTGCTTTTTTTTTTATTTTTTTTTTTTTGTTTAGCTTGTCCCCCTACATATTACAGCACAATCATATCGTCTCTATTAATATATGCACCCCACAGAAATTTTACGTTTTTAATTTGTTGTTATTTCATTTCAAATCTGTTTTTGTTTTATGTGTGTCTTTGTTGTTGGTTTGTTTTCCGATTGCTGGTACTTTCATTTTTGTATACAATTTTATCTGACCTCTACGTCCTGTCTGTGTCCAGTAGTTTGGTTTTTTGTTTTTTTTTTCATTTCATTTTCTTATTGTCTATCTTGCGACAGCGCTTATTTCATTTTCTTCAAGTCAATACATATTTACAAATGTATGTATGTATATTTCTGCTGTGTTTTCCTATATTTTTAATTGTATGTGAAGTGGCTTTTCCAGTAACGGCTCATTGAATCGGAATCATTTCGCTTGGTCAAACCGATAAATTGCTTCTTTATGCATTTATTTTATTTGTAATTTTTACAAATTGCTTCTCCATAAATTTTTGTTATTTTTCATTTTTTATGGTTTTATAAATTTGCTATTAATGAGTGGACAGAGTTACATAAATTTGTGAAGTTTTGAAATGTTTTTTTAGTTTTTTGAAGCAGATTTGGCTTTTGTTAGTATGCAACTAAATTTGGACTGTGATTTTAGTTAGAATATGATTTTGAACATTTCGGTCTGGAACTTTGGAACATTTCGGTTGTTGTTTGAGATCTTAAGTGGGATAGTTTCAGTATGATTATGGAACAGTTCTAAATAGTTCTATTTACTTCACTATTTAAAATCACGACTACATTCTATTGAGATTATTTTTGGGGCTACTTAAAAGTTATTTTAATATTATTGGGCTTATTTTAGTTTTTGTCAAGCAATGATTTTGAAATACTGCGATAATATTTTTTTTAAATATTTTTTTTTCGCTTGCTTGTAAAGCATTTCAAAATACTTTAAAGCTGAGTCTTCATTTTCCTAAAAAGAGTAAAGAAATCAACTAAAACTTTTGCGAAAAAACTCTGAAAATAAACTTTCAATACGTCAGCACGGATTACAAACGGGTCTAAAAAACGTCTTCTGCATCTCACGTTAAATGAAATATTAAAACAAGCTCGCACCGTTTAAGTATTGAACTGAAGCAAATATAAAATTGGAATGAGAAAAGTAATACAAATGACAACAACAAAAAAATAAAAATGAAAACAAAATTGCTATACAAGTCCTGCTAAATAAAATGAACGAGCTCAACTAAGCAAAGTGTTGAAAGAGAAAAGCGTGTTAAGTCCCTTTTAATTAAACGAGAACTAAATGAAGCGCATTGTAGCATAAAATGCACTAAAAAAAAAAAAAACTTCCAAACAAGCGTAGTGGTATTACATGATATACATATATATATACGATATAAATATATACATACATACATATGTATGTACAACAAAACAATGGATGCATACCATCACTATAGTTCCAGTTCACAGACATTGACACAGTTTAACTGCCTGACTTTAAACACAGTTCACGTCACATTCAGTCCACCAATACCATCCCCTCGCCCAATTATATTCTTTAGCTGCCATTTCTCTTTGTCAGCTTGATGTTGCAATACTTTGTTTTGTTTTTGCTTTTGTAAATACTTTTATTCATTTTTTTGATAAATCAGGAGGTTATCAGGAGCGCAAAGGTGAGGTGAGATTCGACATGAATGTGGGCTCAAAAATCCTGTTATTTTTTTAATCTTTTAACATTTTTTTTTCAAATGAATATAACCGTTGCGGTTTTGGTTTAAAAAAATTAATCGGTTTGGAACGATTTGATTGTGTTGTGAGGTTTGAACACTAAACCGAATTTAAGCGATGATAGTTTAAAATAATTAAACGGGTTAACCGGTTATTGCATATGTTACGGTTTTGAAAAATGAAACGGTTTAAAACAGTTATGGTGCTTATATTGGTTTCGAACAACGAAACGGTTGCGGTTTCTGTTTTAGTGTTTTGAAAACTTAAAAGGTTTAATGCGGTTATGGTTTCTGTTTCAGTTTTGAAAAACGGTTTTAAGCGGTTATGGTTCTGTTTCGGTTTTGAAAAATTAAACGTTTTAAAACAGTGAAAGTATATGTTACGGTTTTGAAAAAGGAAACGGTTTTAAACGGTTATTGGTGCATATTTCAGTTTCGAGCAACGAAACGGTTTAAAACGGTTATGGTTTATGTTTGCTTTTGAAAAATCAAACCGTTTAATACAGCTTGAACTGTGGACCGGTTTTTAATGGGACAAAATCAATGTTTCGAGTTTGAACACTGAAACGGTTTGAATCGGGTAATAGTTCGAGTTTAAAAAAATAAAGCTTGAAAATGATGAAAAAGTTTATGGTTAGGGTGTAATCAATGTTTTCACTCAAAAAGTTAAATTAAAGCGATATCTCAACTCAATTCGACTAAAATTATTACTCTCTGTTCCGTTCGACTATGATTTCCCCCAAAAAGGGTTTCAATCCTTTTTATTTTAGTTTTATTTGCAACATCAATATATCTTCGATTTCGTTCTCATGGCGTTGTTTTTGTTAGCGTCATTAGTTGGTGCTTAACGCCATTCAAATGCTTATTGATAGCCCTTTCAGAGCTCTTCTCTCTCTCCTCTCCCTCTTTACTCATATCCATATCATAGCGTATGTTTGTGTGTAGTGTGTTTTTTGCACATTTTTGTATTCGATTGCTGTTCCAATTGTGTCATTTACTGTCAATTTGTGTTAGTTTTTTTGTCCAAACTGCTTTTCACGCGAAACTCCTTGTCCCAAATGCTCACTTGAAACTTGTTTTTTTTTTTTCGTTTGCTGATTGCTTTCATCAATATCTATTTGAGCGTCTTAACACCTTCTTGGTATGTATGTGAGTAAGCTAAGGTTTGAGTGAGAGCAATGACGCTTTAGTTATTTCAATTTTGAATAGACTTATACCCAATTGTAGGAAGATATTGGAAATATTGGGAAATCGGCTAAGCGAACAAATAAGACATCTGAGACTTGTCTAAATATTCCCTTTTATTTTATGTATTTTATTTTATTTTATTTTATTTTATTGGTACATCAATTTATCCAAAGAAATATTTCTAAAAAAATACAACTGGGTATATACATATTTTTGTTACTCTTAACTTGAAATTTATTTTGTATTCTATAATGTTTTCAACATTTGTTTCTTTTCCTTTACTTCTCTAAATTTTCACAAAAGCTATTGACATCGGGAACTAATATAGGGAAGGTTTTAATTGTCAATGTGTTTGAAGTTTTTGTAAGCGCTACGATGCACTTCTATATAAGTAAGTAAGCACCGAGCTACATACATATGTATCTGCAAAGTGTATTGTTTTTGGCAATAACAACATTAGTGAATACACCATGATCTTTTGAGTATACTTTGCAATACAATTTGAGTTCGTTTCATGTAATTTGGCTTTTATATAAAGACGTGTATTCGTTCGTACATACATATAAGAGACAAAATGTTTTATAAAATTGATACGAGATTGGATTATATTAAATTGGATACATAGATTGGACATCTATTATGTCATTTTTTACTGAAAGTAATATATTCGATGACAGCTAGTTGTTATTTTGTTAATATTAAATATTAATATTAATTAAATAGTAAATAGTCTGCTCGTTTTAAATAAATTTTCCCATGAAAATAAAATTAAAAAGAGACGAAAGCAGATCACATAAAGTATGATTACTTATTTACGTACCTATCTAAATATGTAAATATATACATATATGTATATATATCTTTTCTATATAAATATATACATATGTACATTTTACATATACCATAACTTTAGAAGCTTAACTTCGACGCTTTGAACCGCGCATACCAAATGGCATGTGCTTATGCATGCCCAACCTCTACCATCAATCTTATTAAATCTTCATTTGAGGCTTAGCAGCCGCAGACATCTAACCGCTTAATGCTCAAATTGATGGGTCAGATTCACTGGAGCAAAATAAATCTCATGACAAAGAAACAATTAATTATCACAACAGTGTCGACATAATATGATTATTTAGCTCATGTTATGTGAGTGTATGCGAAGAAAGATATTTAATTCCAAAAAATATAAAAACAATTCGATGCAAATTTTATTTGTATGTCAAAGGAAATCATCAACAAAGTATAAAATAAAAAAGGCTATTAATGTAAATGTAAAGTAAAGTAAATTAAATGAAAGAAAATGAGATGAAACGAAATGAAAGGAAATGAAATAAAATAAAATAAAATAAAATAAAATAAAATAAAATAAAATAAAGTAAAATAAAATAAAATAAAATAAAATAAAATAAAATAAAATAAAATAAAATAAAATAAAATAAAATAAAATAAAATAAAATAAAATAAAATAAAATAAAATAAAATAAAATAAAATAAAATAAAATAAAATAAAGTAAAATAAAATAAAATAAAATAAAGTAAAATAAAATAAAATAAAATAAAATAAAATAAAATAAAATAAAATAAAATAAAATAAAATAAAATAAAATAAAATAAAATAAAATAAAATAAAATAAAATAAAATAAAATAAAATAAAATAAAATAAAATAAAGTAAAATAAAATAAAATAAAATAAAATAAAATAAAATAAAATAAAATAAAATAAAATAAAATAAAATAAAATAAAATAAAATAAAATAAAATAAAATAAAATAAAATAAAATAAAGTAAAATAAAATGAAATGAAATGAAATGAAATGAAATAAAATAAAATAAGAAAAATGAAATAAAATAAAATAAAATAAAATAAAATAAAATAAAATAAAATAAAATAAAATAAAATAAAATAAAATAAAATAAAATAAAATAAAATAAAATAAAATAAAATGAAATGAAATGAAATGAAATGAAATAAAATAAAATAAGAAAAATAAAATAAATTTAAAAAATAATAAAATTAAAAAAAAAACAAAAAATAAAAAAAAAAAATAAAATAAAAAAAAATAATTAAATGAAATCTAAAAAATGTTAATTAAAAAAAAAATAAAGAAATTGGTAACAAATAAACCAAAGCACCAACATAATCTTAAATATTTCCATCAAACTGCCCACACTTTTTGCTATAATATTGCCTAATGGCTTCCTTTTTTTTAATGGCTTTCTCAAACTCAAAACCCCTCGCATAAGTTGAGCGGAAAAAAACCTTTGCTCTAAGTAAAAACAATCAACTTCTTCGACTAATTGTATTACAAAAGTTATTTGCCTTGTGTCACCTTTTAATGCTCATCATCGTCAATGTCAAATTACCAAAAGTTATTTTTTGTAACTTTGAGTAGCATTCATTTGTTTTGTTTGGAAAGTTTCATTCAAGGCGTATTGTTTTTAATGTTTTGCATTTATCGGAGTACCTGTCGTTTACATACATTGATACGCATTGTAGTCAACATTCAAGTTACAAATCAATTAAACGCCAAATAACTGACAGCCTAATGGTCCCTATGAATGGATAATTGTTCAGCTAACACAGTTTGTGCACTCAGGATAATGTAACGCATGTGTGTTTGTTTAGTTTTGTAATAAAAAATTGTTTCGATTTTGCATCTTTTGTTTTATTTAAAGGTCGTAGTTTGTCAAAGTTGTCAGATTGGAATGACGTTTTTTGTCCAAATTCTTTAATGATAATATTATAAATATTCAAATGCCGAGCCAGGAGATAAAGCAAAGATTTTTTCGTATGACTAATCGATAGCTGAGTGTAAGTAGGTGGTACTCTTGAAGAAAGAACTAACTTAGAATTCCTTTGGAGATTTTTTTTTAAAACACTGCTTCTAAAATATTTTTTTTAGCATCACCACTATCTTATCGCTGTTATTTCTGCACTACTTCTTCTCTTTCGTCTATTATTCTCCTTAGATTTTGTGCTGGTTTGTCTTATCCATTTCAATTTCTCTCTCATTCTCATTTTTTCCCCCTTGAGCCTTTCTCTCAAATATTTATAATAAAATTATTTAAGTTAAATTTATTTAAGTTGTTCTTTTATAGGTCCTACATCGTACTTATCGTATGTTTGTTTCTACGAGACACTTCCACCTTTTCAACACTTTTTTTGTTCTGCTAATAGAAAGACCAATATCGTGTATTGAAAAGGAAAACATGGATAATCGTAGTAAAATAAAAAATATTAATATTTTTTTCAGCACCAAGTACTTGAACAGTTTTTGGGAGACCAACAATTAAAGACCATAAAAATATGTATATTAGATTAATTATTCATCGACGATATAATTATATCTTATTTGCATGAACTTCGACATGACATGGCATCAATGTTAGAGCTCTTAATAGTACTCAGAGGAGTTACACATAAACATTAAATCAATTCAGAACAGTCATAGGTTATCGAAAAGACTCTGGAACCATTTAGTGAAAGACAAGTGTAACTAAATTTTTTTTTTTACCGAAAGCTTATTCAAAATTCTTTCTAAACCCACGAAAGTCTCTGAAATCCATTATCTTTTTAACGAAGATTTCAGAAACCAAGTATTTTTAATGAAATTATTTTTTTTTAATAACTGCAACTATTCCACTTCCACACATTTCGATTCATTAATATTTAATTTTATCATTTTCTGAAAACCAACAAATATCCGATTTAAGCTTTAAATGATTAATTAAATTAAGTATATATGACAATATAATTAAGTCGATCAAATACTTATATTTTGTACACATATTTTCATATTAAAATCCAACGCCTCTGGATATGCTCAGTGGCATTATAAAAGCTTTCGCTACAAAATGTTGTTTATCATTTATTAAATACCTCCATATAAACATCCCTTCCATTGAATTACGTCGCACTGCCCATAGATATCATGTTCATTGTAAGATAAAGCTCCGCACTTTCATGGCTGATTACGCTTTTAATTTGTTGCGAAAATATCAACATCTTTTCTGTTTTTGAAACATAAATTTTATTTTTCTTTAATTAAGCTGACATATTTTGTTTGTGGTTTGCGTGCATGGGTAGGCGTAAAGGGCCCGTTTGGGGCTTTTAAAACCAAAGTTGTTAATTTGTTTTTTTTTTTTTGGGAAAATTATGGAATGACTAAAATTTTTATAGGATGCAAGATATTGAAATATGTTGTATAAATTTGAGCATTTGAAAAATGTTTAAAGTTTGAAAGTCATTTTTTTTTACAAAAATTAAATTATTTGCTTGACTTACTTCAGGAAAAAGTCTTGAAATTCAAATTAAAATTTTAGTTAGGATCACTTTTGATTAGTAAAGATTAGAAAGGAAAGCAAAAATCACTCGATACTCGGAACCTGGAGTTTGGAAAGACCAGACTGGAATGGCTTTTGAGCATCGTCATTTTTGAAGAACGAGCCTTCAGAGAGATATTTGATGCAGCCTCAGTTATTTTATAAAGGAAATTCGTTCAAAATTTCGCGCTCAAGCTGCGGCCTAGGCTAGCAAGCAATGTCAGGTGCTATATATTTCGACCATGAAGCTCCCCAAGTAAGGGATCTCATTAAGAAAATCAGACTGCTGCTACTAAGAACTCACACAAAGAATTCGAATCGAGATTCGGAATGAACACAATTTTGCATACGCGGAATTCTGGTTTGCTGTTGAGTTGTCTTTTGTGTATCCCAAAATCCTATTTGTTTCAATTGGCAACTCTGCCACGCGTTTAATTAAATTTTTAATTCCAAATGAAATTATCTGACTTTGATTTATATGTAGATACATATACATATATCCCATCCGTACTGTGCTTTCGGCCAAAGTGGTTGTTGTTGTTGTTGTTTTTACAACAATACAAGCAAGAAATGCCAATGTCCTGTATTAACTCATCCTTGAGCTTTAGCAAGCTCTTTTACACAGCAAAAGTTTTTCATATTGGGAGGCAGTCTGTTGGTCGTTTGCAAAAAGCCAGTAAAACTATGTGGGTGTGTATTATGTTTGCAACTGTTACTGACATATATATTTGTGCCACATTTGGCAGCCACCATTTTCAACTTTCTTTACAAATTTTTTATTGTAAATTTTTTTTTTTTTTTTTAATTGACTATCATATTTTTTGCCGCCGAATCAAATATTTTCACTTGAAAGTATGTGGAGCAGATGAATAACAGTTAAAGGTTTTAGCTTACAAAAAGAGTTGTATACAAAGCTGTCTGGCTGCGCGTTAGGTTGGAAAATATGAGAGTTAAAAGTAATTTGCCAATACAAAAGTATTTATACAATTTGAGTGTGATTAAGGCTATTGAAATGTTTTCTATGAAAAAAGAAAAGGTTCGAAGATAAAGAGAAAATGTTTATTATTGCAGTAAAAAAAAGTAAGTATCAAATAATTGTATTTTAAAAGACTTGCCACGGACATGTTAACGTTGTCAGAGCCAGCGGCAGGCATTTCAACACACAATTGTGCACCCTCAGTTCACTGAAATTGTTGCGCTCTTTCTTCTAAGTCAGCGCTGAACAAGAATTGTAGGAAGATAGAGGGAGGTCCTTATAAGTAAGTATCACTAGATTTGATTTACAATGGTGAAGTAAAAAACTATTTATATAAGAGAAGGAATAGAAAGGAACGCGGAAAAAGGGAAGAAAAAATGTGCCTCGAAATAACCAAAGTAAACTCCAAAAAATTCGGCTCCAAAATTCAATATCGATAAAAGAGTTTCGCAGTTCATTAAAAAGTGGTCATGAAACACGCCAAGTTCATGGCGATTCGGAGTCAATTTCGATAAATTTTTAATATTTTTTTAGAGTGCCTGCGAAGAATGATAGGTTTTAAAGCTCTGAATCTGCTTCACTCCATTTGGTTGGTTGCGTAACCGAGAACTGTGCTGTCCTTTTCTATTTTTGTTTGCTTTTAAGTAGATTTTTGAATCACATTAAAGTTGAAAAAATTTAACAACAACGTACTGCACTTCAAGTCTAACTCAATCAAGAATTTTAACTCAAGAAACAACAGTGGAATATGAACAAATCTGTATAAAGATCCTTCAGCAATCTCCATCTCCCACACCCCCACTTACTCTCCCTCGCAACTCATCATTGCTTAACTCAATATGCCTACATTTCTATTATATTGTCTGAGTGTTTTACCATTTCCCAAACAATAACGTCATTTCATAATACAACAAACACTTTAATTGCTGCATGAAACTTGCGCCTAGCAGAGCTGAAGGAAGGAGCGATGGCAGACAAAGAACACTTTCTATTATTAAATTGCTTAAATGCAAGAAAGCATTCAGTAGTAATTGCCAGCAAGAATAAAGGAAATTGTTTGTTGAATTACAGAAATCCATTAAACACCCTTGAGCGTACCAACAGATCCCTGCATACTTACCTAAATCGCCTCCACAACTTTAGTTTTTTTTTTTTTTGCTGTCGGATTGATGTTGGCGATTAACAAATTGCCTGATAAAGAGCGAAAGCTTAATTTTGTTCATGAATGAAGGCAGGGTTCTTACTTTTGCCAACGGACTATTTTTAAAGCATGAAATTACTTAAGTAAGTAAGAGCTGGAGTTTCATATTTTCCAAGAATGTGAGGCCTTGCCTGCTTTGGTCGTAGCTAGATACATACGCAGACGTCAATTGCAAGTGGTGGCAGGCATATGCCTCAAGTATTTAAGTGCAAATTAATGCATGATGCCATAAATCCACTTGAGCAGTGGTGTTTCTCAACCAAAGGGATCATATGAAATACCGGGAAAGTGAATTCGAACCAACTCGATACCCGGTATTCATAATCATAATTATTTTATTGTAATCCAAACAAGGAAAGTAAGTGAACCGAATGAATGTGAGTGGGTGTGGGTTTTCGTACATATACAGTTGGTAGGGATCGAAATGGGACACTGCTTCTACATATATAATAAAGAGTGATATAGTGATATGCATATGTAGTGATATAGTCATTTAGTGAATTATTGATAAAGTGACATACTCGTATAGTGACATAGTAACATCGCGTAATAGTGGCATCACCAAATAGTCACATAGCGATATAGTGACATACTGGAAAAGTAGGACAGGACATAGCGACATAGAAGTAGTGATGTAGTGACATAGTGGCATAGTGATTTAGTGACATCGCGGTATATTGACATTGTGATATAGTGATATTTTGAAAAAAAAAAAATTGTGATGTAGTGACATCGTGATGTAGTGACATCGTGATATAGTGACATCACGATATAGTGACATTGTGATATAGTGATATTTTGACAAAAAAAAATTGTGATGTAGTGACATCGTGATATAGTGACATCGCAAAATAGTGATCGAGTGACATATTGACATGGTGAGATAGGACATAGTGACATAGAAGTTGCGAGGTAGTGACATCGTGATATAGTGACATCGCAACATAGTGACATAGTGATAGAGTGACATGTTGACATGATGAGATAGGACATAGAGCTGCGATGTAGTGACATGGTGATGTAGTGACATCGCGATATAGTGACATCGTGATATAGTGACATCGTGATATAACGACATCGGGATATAGCGAAAGGGAAGTAGTGATATCACCTTTATAAGGGGTTGGTTTGATGTTTTTTTTGTCATACTGGAACCTGGTCCCCTTGGGTGATGCTACATCATGCGGACTCCACTTTTAGGCTGCACAACATATTACTCTACTTCACCAGAAGTCAGCACCCTAGAAATCAGTACTGATGTAATTTTATAGCGAGAAATAAAGGCACACCAAAGCGCCTTTTCCCCCTCCCATGAATTAAAGCCCTGCCCGTCTTCCGTGATTTTTGCGGATCAGTTTCAATTCATTGTCGAGCGCATCAACTAGCCAGGAAACTGCACCTACTGTGGTAAGAAGTGTACACTTCACAAATGTCTGTATATTCTACCATTTTCATGCACACCAACTGTCTACAGCGCATTCCAACACATGTAAATATGTAAATGAATTGTTGTGATTGTGATTTCAACCGTGCAAATGGTGAGCAAACGTTGAGGGGTGAGAGTGATGCACCGGCATGAATGCAAGTGGAGCAGAACTGACGAGCAATAATAAAAAAAATATGTTCCACCACATCCTCTTGCCAACAGTGCAGGTATTGTACGAGACTTACTTAATTTATATGCACCCACAACTGTGCTATAATACATACATACATACATCCAACATGTACAAGTAAATGAATAGATTAAATATTGCTTGTGGATTTGTAAAAGGAGTAGCAAAACAGCTGGTAGCGGGTAGCTTAGCTGATAGCTCATAGCTTCTGGCAATACTTCGAGTGCATGGTTTAAGTGGCAAAGCGATTTCAAGTGGCATGCAATCAAACTGGCGTAGTAGCGTTCTGCTATAGAGTGGAGAAGATGTTGTAATAAAACAACAACAACAATTATCGATAGCAATTAATATGCATTACATTTGTTTATCTACATAACCTTTATATGTATGTGTGTATGTGTAGGTACTCGTACTATTTGCAAGTTTATTAGACTGTTCTAAACAAAATCGCCTAAACAATTTTTTTTTTTTTTTTGTTGGGAAGCGTTGCCATCTGTTGTTAATTATGTTTCTATTTTTATAAAAATCTACTATCTGAACTCTGCATCATCGATTTGATTGACATTTTGTATGCGCATAAAATATTAAGTTCGAAGCTTTTTTATTTTAGTGTTGCCACAAAGCGCGGATTTCAAGGTTGCCACTTAGTTGAAAATATTTTAACATACATATAATATATATATGTACATATGTACATATCACAAGGTTATCAAATTTTAAACATTTTAAGCAGTTTTTAAAACAAAAAGAAAAATTGAGTAGCCTTGCCACCTATTATTAACCAGGTATTTTATTATTACGTAAATCTGTCACATAGAAAAACGCATGGCATGCTAAAATTTTTCTGATGCAATTAAGGATTTTTTTAAAATTATTTTGAAACAAAATAAGATTTGCGTGGCTTTTTAATAAAAAAAAAAAATTTGAGCAGAGTTGCCACATATTATTTACCACATAAATCTGCGAGATAGAGAACGAATGGCATGCTAAGATTTATATATAAGATTTTCTAATCGCCGCTATCTTTTTTTTTAATATTTTAATAAACTAGTTATTCAATAAAAAATATTTTTAGCAGAGTTGCCACCTATTCTTGAATTATGCTTCGCTACATCTGAGCATTTAATTGCATGTCTGCTGCTATCGCAAAACCACTTTCCCTGAAATGGATACAATTTGTTGGTAGATAATTCACTGCATTTCACGTTATTTTACTTTAGAGTTGCCACAACATTCCAAATTCTTTGTAACAATAAATGTTTTTAAAGCTGTCACTTCCTTGAAGTTAATGAAATGTAAAAGTATTGTTATTAAATTAAAGGTAATCGACATAAGTTTATGTAAACAGAAATTTTGTGAAGAGTTGCCACATCAGCTTGAATAAATAATTTAAAAAAAAACTTTATTAGGTACAAATATAATTATCAAAGTGTTCTAGTTCAACAAATATTTTTGATTAACTTACCAACATTGAAAGATTTCATTTGAAATTTTTAAAACGATTTTTCTTCTTTCTTTCAAAACAGTCTAATGTCGATATATCTTATTTACCTTACGCAACACACACGCACATTCATACACTGCAAGTCAATGAAGTGGCTACAACGGTATGTTAAGTGGCCTCCTTCATTGTTTATACTCGTAGTGCCCTACTCACCACACCAGCGAAAACAGCGCACATTCTTCAATAATGAGATTAATGGATTGCAGTGGCATTGGGGATGATGCTCAGTTTCAGTTTCCATTTTAATTGTGAAACAATACTTCAATAGCTAAGCAATCAATATTTACTTTTGATTAGTTGATTGAATTTGTTTGAAAATGAAACAAAAAGTTCAGTGTAGCTAATATTAATGACTCATGGTGAATTCACATACGAGATAAATTTATTTTAACTCATTGATGAGCAATCTTGCAATTCAAATGAAGAACATTTTTGTGATGTAGAGCACCGATCGATTTTTTTTCAACATTCGCCTACGTACATAGCTTAGCAATCAACTTAAAAAAATTTTTTTTTGAAATTTCGCACAAAATCTGTTAAGTCGTTTTTACATGTTTGCACAACAAACATATAGACTTTACAACTTTCACCATCATTTTGTGGCATGCTTTTGTATGCGTAACGACAAAAGTTATAATTTTTTGTAATGCATTCGAGCTCTAATCAGTTAGCTATGACACTTCTAGTATGCGACCACAAAGCTGTGGCCACAGAATGTTTGCGCTCGTGCGCTGACCACATCAAAAAAGGTTAAATAGATAAAGATAAATATTTTTTCTAGATACGCAAAAAATTAAAAGTTTGCTGGGAATTTTTTTTTGTTTATTTTTTTTTTTTTTTGTAAAAAAAAGTTTAGCATTTTTTTCCGCTCATGCAAATATAATTTTTAGTACAAAAAAAAATTAAATAATTAGAAGCAGCCAAAATTAGCAGTAAAATCAAGCCGAGCATTGAAGCAGCCGCCAACCAATATGGCACCACTACAACTCGCTCAATCCGCATAATTTGATTGGATTTTTTTTTTTTATTTTTTTTTTTTTCAGTTGTAGAACAATTTTTACTACTATTTCCCTGTTGCTTTACCATGTTCTGAAAGTTTTTGTTTTTTTTTTTGTACATAGATTTAGCTGATATACATACATACATACGTTTTCTGTTGTATTTTCTTCTTCTTTTTTTTGCAGTGTCACGCTTGGCTACCCAACGAGCAACAAAGCGACGCAACAATCAGACGATGAAAAGCGAATTTTATTGTACCAACATAGCACATGGGTCTTGTTTAAACACTGGTGTGTATAGTGTAATAGTAGTAAAAACAATACAACAACAAAAATTAAAATAACAAAAGAGGCCAACTAAATATAGCTCGAAATGTAGAAAATTAAAACAGTTTAATGAACTTAGCTGCAAATATTCGTTTAGCTTTATAAAGAGATATGTACATATATACATATGTATGTATATACACTATATTAGCATTTGTTGTTGGTGAACTATATGCAAATTAACGTACCTTAATAGTGATTGTATTTTGTTTAAATAGGGTTAGTTAATCACTACAGCTGAGCACCGCTTTCAAATAAATGTAGCTTTGCGCTCAGGCTCTCTCGAAAATTTGTATTCTCTTTTTATAAATCACACACTCATAACAAACTTGAAGTTACTGGCCAGGGATGTTTGCTATCGAGAATGGGTGAGATCGAAAAATAACCCAAACATGCTCAACTCGCTATCGGTAGTAAAAATGTTGGTGAGTCGCTTATATTTCCAAGTGACTAGAGTATACTTATAGGAGCCTTAAAAAATGTGTTTAAGCGAGATAAGATATTTTTTTCGTTTATTTCATTAGCGCACGCTATCTTATAATTCGCAACCAGCTTATGAAATATTCCAAATCGAAGGTTTTCCAAGCGAGAATGAGGAAGCCAATTCTGAGCAATGCCTTAGAGCCAACAGTCTTCGTCCACAATTAACAGGTGCCCCAGAAGAACAAATAACTTAAATAAAAATAAAGTAATAATAATTTTCCTAAATGTCGTCCCTATTAACCCATGCTCCGCACACCCCTGACCTACCCTCTAAACAAATAATATAATAAAAATCTCAATAAATATACAAAAAAACTTCTTTGAGCTTTGAGGGGAAGCTAAGACAAAATGTTCTGATATACCGAAGCTCACTCGCCTTCTGGGACGTACATATGTATCCCTGGTGACCGTCATTTGACCACGTTAATGTATATATAAAATCTCAATAGAATATTATACCAACAAAAAATGCTCTTTAAACCTTTAAATGCCGATGAAATGTTATTAAAATAAAAAAAGAAAATGTCGACACTGCAAATAGGCAAAAGAAAACGAAAAGATAACAACAAAAATTACATAGCTCAGCAACTTGCACTCAGCGGCAATGGAACCTTTAGTAGCTAACTAAAATATGGCACGTTGCCTACGGCATGCCACAAACGGCCAGCCATGCCAAGCCATGCAGAACGCGGTGAATGGCTTTTACAATAAATAAATTAGCTAAGGAAATATATTAAAGTAAAAATATAAATAAAAATAATAAATTGTGAATTATATAAACGTAGCAGCTAAGAAATTAAATTGATAAATGAAGTTGTGCAATTATTGAAATGGATTTTACAAAAATGTAAGAGGATTTTGATTTCAAATTATTATTATTAATTTGTTTTTTGTTTCTTTTTTTTTGCATAATAAATGTAGAGTTGCCCAGTAAGCATTTTTGATGGAAATATATTTGAGTTTAATTTGAACAGAAATCCGTTTTTCCAGCTTGATTTCTAGTATGAGCTGAATTTGAGAAAAATTTCAATTACTGTTTTTAGGACATTCTTACCACGTAAAAGTCGATCGAAAGGCAAAAAAAGAAATGTGAAAAAGTATGTAAACTAACAGAAACAGCTGAGTTTTGATAAAGATTGACAGCTGAAATGATTTAGTAGCAATCGAAATGAAAAAAGGTACAAGAATAGAGAAGCAATAATCGATTGACAAAAAAATTTATTAATTTGGAAAAAAAATTTAAATGTTTTCTCCCAAAATAATCGATAAGAAACGTAATAATCGAAAGCAAAAAAATTTCATAAATTTTACAAAAAAAAATATACATTATTTCGATAAATAACGTAATAATCGGTAGACAAAATGTGATAAATTTGACAAAATACAAAAGTAAATTTTTCTGCAAAAACTCCGATAAACAACGTCATCGTCGATAGCAACAAAATGTCGTAACTTATTCAAAAATAATATTTAAATAACGTAGTATTCGATGAAAAAAAATTATAAATTTGGCAAAAAGTGAATGATTACTGCAAAAATAATCGATAAATACCTTAATAAGCGATAGAAATTTTTCAAAAATAAATAATTTTCTAATAATCGATGGAGAACAAATTTAGCAAACTTGACTGAACAAATAATTATCTCTGCAAAAATAATCGATAAATTATGTGATAATCGGTAGAAAAAAATTGATAAATATAAAATCGATGAATTATGTAATAATCGGTAGAAAAAATTTAAAAAATTTGACAAAAATATAAATTTTTATTTAAAAATCATCGATGCATTATGCAACATTCGATAGACAATTTGAGTCAAAAATTTGAAAAGACAGGTATTTTTTTGAAAAAATTATCGATAGCTACAGAACTACATAAACTTGACAAATAAGGGTAATTTTTATAATGATCGGTGGCAACAAAATTACTCAAAATCGTAAAAAAAAAAAAAAATTTCTATGAGAAAAGAATCGATAAATAAAGTAATAATTGATTGAAAAAAAATTTCACAAAATTAAAAAAAAAATTATTTTTTTTGCAAAAAAATTCGATAAATTATCTACAAATCGATAGAAAAATATTTAGAAAAGCCATGTTCTATATAATCGATAAATAACATAAAAATCGATAGCAACAAAAAGTCATACATTTTTTAAAAACAAAAACATTTTTCAGCGAAAATAATCGATAAATTTATTCTATGTTCTCTGTAACTAAATGTCTATAATTTTTTTTTGCATTCAGATTAGCGCACAAGAGCGCGTGTCAAGCCAAAATGCGTCGGTTGACCCTATTGCTATTATCCGTACAATAATGACGCTTCTCTTATCGCACCCTACCCCGTACATGAGTGGAAGAGCCAACAACAAGAACAAATACAACATTAAACTATAAAGTGATTACATGTGAATCAAAGTGGCTTTTCAAAACCTAACCTAACAAAACGCACATTTTCATATTTGTAATTATTTATGTTTTCTGCCTTTCACTTAACCGTCGTTATAGCGTTCGATAAATTCCAAGAAATCAATTGACCCTTTTTTCAAGCTTTAATACGCTCTGCTACACTTCACTTTAGTTGTATCTATTTGCTAGTTCTACTATTTCTATTGGTTGTCTATTCTTTGTAAATTGCACTTATCCCTCTGCCAGTTACAGTTACAAACGCTAAACCCTAATCATGCATGTCAACTTTTGAAGCTTTTGAAGCTTACAATTGCATTCACTCAAGCCGCGTGAGTTGTACCTGACACTTGTTTAATGTTGTGTATAACTTCTCCTACGCTTTGTATGTCACTTGTGGCATAGCCCAGTGGGGAAAAGCATTGTATTGCATTTCTCTTATAAGTTAAGAAGCATGAAAAGCTTTGAAAGGAATATATCGAAAAGCACAATTTTTAGAATTTTTGTGTGTATGTCTGTATGTTTGCACGCGCATCATTCAAAAACTGCGGCAAAAAACTGAATGAAATTTTCACGGTTCTATTACTAGACGTAGCACTTAAAGTTTACAAGATTTTTTATTTTGATAACTTCACCGGTTTCACAGTTATCGCGCAATACGTCAGTGACCCAAAAGGTGTTGGAACAATATGGGTATCAAACGAAAGGTGCTAATGAGTGCTTCAATATGTGTTATGATTAAGTTTGATATCTCAACTGGTTTTGGAAATATAATGATTAAAATCGGACAAAGAAGCGTAAGTGAAATAGGTACAATGGCGCTCTTCTCGGTTTGTATTTCCACTCATTTTAAATATTAAAAATTGTCCCCTTTTATTACCAATTTACTCATGATACCCAGAGCTAAAAACCAATAATATGACGAGATTTTCAGCTCCTTCTTTTTGTCATTAGTTGACCAATAAAAGCACAACAATTTGGGTTATGTGCAATGTAAATATGCCCTTTTAATTGTTGTACTTGTTTTGGTTGCGGTTGTGTTGTTGTTGTTGTTGCTATTGTTTTGACTACATAACTGTTGATAGTTTTGTGCATTCTGAGAAATTTGTAAATAAAATACAACAAAATCAAGCTGAATTGATAGAGTAAGTAACATCACCGAAAAATAGTTTTTGTTGTTTTTGTTTTTTTTTTTTTGAAAAGGAAATTGGAAAAAAGTGCAATGCATTTGTAATGCTATTTTTAGTTTTTTTCTTTTCAAGATTTTTGTATACCCCATAACTAACTAAGAATTATTATTAACTGTTCTTGAGCTCACAGAACTTAAAAATATTTGAAAAAACTTAAAAATTTCAAAAATTAATATTTTCGGAAAATATAGAAACACATTTCTATAAAAAATATTTTGGAAAAATTTTCAAAATTCATATATTTGGAAAAAGTTTCCTAAATTCATATTTTTTAAAAAATTTAAACACATTTCTTTAAAAAAAATTTAGGAAAAATTTTCAAAATTCATATATGTATTTGGAAAAAGTTTCTTAAATTCATATTTTTTAAAAAATTTAAACACATTTCTTAAAAAAAAATTTTTTGGAAAAATTTCAAAAATTCGTGATTTGGAAATTTTTTAAAAATTATTATTTTTGAAAAAATCAAAACTTTCTTAAAATATATAAAAGATATAAACAAAAAATTAAAAAAAAAATTTAATGACGTACTTGTTTATTTTTTTTGGATTTTGAAAAATAGAAATAAATTCTAAAGTTTATAATTTTTTAATTTAATTTGTTAACACCTCTATGTATCTCTTTTAAGTGCGCCGAATAGTTATTTGAACTTCAGTAGTTGCTAAATTATAGAAAAAATTTACTTTCAAATTTAACAGCAGAAAAAATTAAGAAGAGGGAAATTTTTAAATTGTTGACCAACTTCGTGAAAATATAGAAAATCGAATTGAAAATTTTCGCAGCCAAATTAAGTATAGAAACAATTTTTTTATTTTGCAGTTCGCTTTTAAAAATTTCGTTGAGCTTCCACCTCACTTGACTTTACCTTTTTTTGCTTGCCAACCAAGTTCCTATGACCCATCCGAAATATTTTAAACCTTTTACTTCAATTTCCTTGAACTCAGTCATTATATTTTTATGGTCTAACAATTTGTTACTGTCCTATATTTAACAGACAATTAAACACGAAAATGTCTGTAAAAACATAATTGAAATAAAAATTAATTAAACAGGACACTCAAGTCCGTAATTTTCATTCTCCCTCAATTGCTACTCATATTTTCTATAATAAATCTTTGAACTCCAATTATTTAGGTATCTTAAAAACTGCCAACCTATCTACTTCCACAGCACATCAAACAAATGTCATTTAACAGTATTAAAAATATAAGTTCATTAAAAACGCGACTCCTTGCACAATATGAATAACGCCTTTTCTAAAATACTTAATTGGAAATTTAGACGCAAA
This sequence comes from Sphenella marginata, assembly GCA_951509765.1. Classification (NCBI taxonomy): domain Eukaryota; kingdom Metazoa; phylum Arthropoda; class Insecta; order Diptera; family Tephritidae; genus Sphenella; species Sphenella marginata. The sequence goes on along the minus strand of OX608079.1, from coordinate 5,389,113 downwards.
TAAACTGAGGTCTTTAAGTGTCATAACTTTAAAAGAAAACTCGAAATTGATGATATTTATTTCATAATTTCAGTTTATTGCATAAATACTTGTAAAACTTTTATGGGGTATGGGACGTGTACAAGTTATGGTGGCATTCGTGTGGCTGAAATAAGTCAAACGTTGAACATAAAGGAAAGGCAATTATGGCAAGCTGTAGAAAGTGAGGAAATGGGTGAGGAGTTGGGTGGCAGCAACTCAACAAACAAGCAAAAGGACGCCCATCAACATTTCTTGAAACATTTGAGTGCTAACGAACACCAAACTGTACTAATTGATTTACTTGAGTTTGAATTATTGACACGAGCAAGCAGCGGACGTTTGGTTGTTGTCCTTCCGTACGAAAATACCAAAAATTATGGAGTTGAATTGACAACAGCTGGTGAGATTGCTTGTGCTAAGGTCGTTAACGGAAGTTCTAAATCAGTTAGGAGTGAGCGCATGAAAAACTGGTATGAAATTTGAAAGTAGCCTAAAAGAGGTGAGGAAAAGTACATGGAGTATTCCATGTTACAATATTAGAAAAAAGAAATAAAATAAATAAAATAAAATAAAATAAAATAAAATGAAATAAAATAAAATAAAATAAAATAAAATAAAATAAAATAAAATAAAATAAAATAAAATAAAACAAAATAAAATAAAATAAAATAAAATAAAATAAAATATATTTATTTTTTTTATTCATTTTACTTCCTTTTTTTATTTTTAATTCAGGAATTAATAAGCAAACGTCTCGAAGTGGTAAAAAGTAATCGCCTCTCTATATATCAAGTTGCATTGGAATGCCCCATTCGTATGTTTGTATATACGTAGAAATTAAATTTAATTGAAACCGAATTTCAGGAGGGAAACGATGGCCAAAGACCGTAACGGCATGATAAAATGTCAAAATTTGGCAACCCATTGCGATTAACTGTGACTACCAACGGATGTTGCAGCAAAACAGGAAATCGGAAGCACACAATATGGCCAGCAAACATACAAGTAATAATAGCGCGCAGCAGGACCAGCAAAAGTTTATTATTTTTTTCTTTTAACCCTTTGCTGGAGGCGCAAAATTGGATAAAAAAAGAATCTGCCTAACTTGCGTCTATTGCTGAAAGTAGTAAATAATGTATAGAGTGTTTTAAAAATTGTTTTACTCAATGAGCAATTTGTTGGTCAATACTTTCGCGCCATACGAAAACAAATGTCTGTTTCTTGGCCAAAGGGGATTTCGTTTAAGTAGCTTTATGCGAGGGTTGGCTGTGTTAAGCTTATTAAAGTGTAATTTGGTTCTAGCGAAAAATATATTTTTAATGACGTTAAATATTCAGCTGCTGAAATGAAATTTAGAGGATTAGAATATTTTTTAAGAATTTAATTTTCTTTGAATTTGTTTTTTATTTTAATGAGCGAATATTTTTGAAACTGTTTTGAATGTTAAGCTTTAAGGTAACGCAAATTTTATAGAGTTTTGGAAGGAATTTGATAGCAGCTTAACTTAAAATAAATAAAAAATACTTAAGCTATAAAGAACTTCGAAAAAATCTTATTCTGCTTATCAACATTAAATATGTAATCATAACATTCGTATAAAATGTAAATGGGTAATGCCACGCCCTTTTTTGAAAACTTTCATCTAAGCTATCAAGTTTAAGCAAATTTGAAAATTTATTCTCCTTAGCGCGGTTAGTTACTTTTTCCATTTTTTTTTCTCATTTTCTATACAGAAAGAGTGGGTGTGGCTGTATTCCGATTTTGCCAATTTTGCATACATTTTACTACCTTTTTAGTATAGATGTAGGCTAAGCTATAGACCCAATTTGGTTATGGTACACTGTAATTGTTGCTCACTTCACCATACTATTATCCGAACGGACATGATCAATTTCTTCTGTGAAGGTTAGAGACCATATTTAAGAAGCAGGGCTTACAAAAAAAATATTGGCTACTGCCCTGTGATATTCATAATTTTAATATAATGATGTGAATTCGATAGAAACTGTATGTTTTACCGAAAGATAGTTTTTGTAGACAAAGAATCCAACAAACAACAGTTAACGAAAAGTGGTATTTTTCAGCCTAAAAGTATGCAACAATTCCCATACTTTTTAAAATTTGAATATTTTTAAGTGTTTAGTTACCCTGCCAACCAGCAATGAGTACAAATCTGTAGAAACATTAAGTTGCTCCCAACAAACAATTTAGGTATGCTGTCTTAAAGGCCGCATACTTTTAGGCGCTTGTTTTCTTTATACACATTTCGTGAATATACCTTGCTGTTGATATGCTGAAGAAAAAATTTACGATTACACTAAAATCACAGTTTTTGTTTCAGCAGAAGTGGTTATGTCGTTAGATTTTTCAAATTAAAATATTAAGTTGGTATCTCCGTAAAAGTGTTGCATATCTTGAGGTGAGAATTTTTATGCTTTTTGGTTGCTTTTGTGCTTTACACAAAGATCTTAACTTAAAATTCGATGGAAAATTGAAACAGGTTTACGTGCAAACAACATTTTTTAAGTAACAGATGGAAAAACAGAGTGCTTGAAAACGGAGCCTATAAATATGCAACAATTTCGTTCTGTTGAATTTAAAATTTGTTTCTATTTTTGTTGTACTTTATTATAGCTTTAAATTGTAAAATGTTAATTTTTATCGAAAGCAATAAAAGGTTGCTGCTTCGAGATATTTTTTAAGGACAGAATAGAAGTTTTATGCAATAACTATAAACGGCTAAAATGGATTAAATAAATTTGATGTTAATATTCTAAAACTACATATATCTCACGAAGGGTGCCTTTCATTATTCGCTAGAAAAAAATAATTTTGGATTGACGGATTCATTTCGCCCAAATAAACTATAATTCAAGAAAAAAAATGTTTCTTTGCAATTCTATTTTGAAAGGGAGCCGCGGTCTCTGCTATCGTTCAGAACCTGCAAGCGAAATTTTCTTGCTAATATATTCCCAGATCATCTTTAAAAACAGAGTTTTATGTGAAATATTCGAAAAAGTAAAAATTTAATCTTTTCTTGAGAGATTTTCAGTCAATTTTATGAAAGAAAATTATTTAATAAAAAATGTTGTTTACTTAAATTTTATTTGAAAACTTGTTTTTCACTTAAACCGCTTTCGTGAACTTGCTGTTGGAGAGTCAGAACTTTTTACTAAATTAATTCGCATGGCTGTTTGTTTTATCTGCTCGAAGAAAACATATTTCTATAAGATTTGTATTTTTCAAATGTTTTTCCATGTATTCTCAACAAATATTTAAAATTTTAATTTGGTACATCAAAAACAAAAAATATGAACTTAGAAATCTTTAAAGTTCAACACATGAGTCAAGGTCTTTCATCTTGATATGGAATTATTTCTTCCCCAAATAATGACCCTGAAATCTTTACACAGTGTTACCAACTCACCTTAAAATCTGGCTGATTGTTTATCCATTCGAATTTGTGCTCTAACTCACTCACTTTGAAAACAGTACATTCTATTTACTCACACAACAAAACTGCTCTTTTCACTTATTTTTGTTTTATGTTTTATTTTGCATGATTTAAAATTTTCACAACATTGCATTTGTTTGCACTTTCTACTAGCAGCGTCACTCCCCTTGGCGTAATATTTCTATCAGCCGTGTGATAGCACAACAGCAGTTCAAATTTGCCAAGTTTTGCATAACCTCTCTAGCATACTTTTTTTAAATTTAATTGAACTCACACAAATGACTGTAAATCCAAACAATGCGTCACAAACAAATATAACTAATTGCCGTAAACATTGTCTACTTTAAGGCGTGTAAGCTTAAAACAGCTTTTATTGTTGATTTTCTTCACATTTTCGTAGGGAAAAGGGAAAAAACAATACAATTTACTTACATTTGATGCACTACACTAAGTTTTAAATTTTTATTTTATTTAAATGAAATTATTTTGTTTCGCAACACGGTCAGCATACATTAACACGAACCCGAACAATGCACACACCCGTACGCATACAAGCGCGACGACTTACAAACGATTAGCAAGTTTTCTTTATTTAAAGCGCGTTGTCAACGTCAAGCTTCACTGGCGTTTGGCGAAATAAATAAATTTTCTTCTTTTTTTTTTCCAAAGCACGCGCTTTTTTTTGTCTAATTTAGCGTAGTTATTTACAACATTTCGTTTTTTTCTTGATTTGTTTTTTTAGGTATAGCTAAGTTACTTATTCACAAAACCAGCAACAATTTTTTTTTCGCATACAATCAACTCTTTTAATTTAACTAATTTTCAAGCAATTCAAAATTTTGTGCTTTATTTTTTTTTACATATTTTCTCACTTCAATTTCAACACTTTAAATACATTATGAATATTTTTTTAGTATTTATGGCCTAAATGTCGGTTAGTACGAGGCCTTCACATCATCCGTTTATTTATTCTTTCACCACCAACCTGAACGAATACCCGGAATGAACTGAAACTGAAACCGAACATTGCATAGTCGGTAAGTTGCGCCTTATCGCCGTTGACCAAGAAAAACTCCAAACAACAGCACACAGCAACAACACAAATAGAAGGTTGTAAACACGAAGTAGCCAGCTAGCAGTCGTGTTTAGTCAGAGTAGCGTTGTTTGAGCGTAGCAGCGCATTTTTTAAATTTTGTTCACTGTTAACTATAAGTCATATTGTGGGTGGTGGAGCGACAGCATTTAGGTACGCTTGTACTCTGTTAATAACATTGATTGATAACAGTTGGTACATACATACATACATATGTATGTAAATAATTTTAACGTGTTTTCATTTGTAACAACTTCGTTCTTCACACGAATTCTGCTTGCAGATTTGCTTGTATGTATGTATGTATGTATACGCTGAGATATGTATATGTTTGCATACATATGTAATGAAGTTATATATGGTTGTTATATTTGCGTGTATCCATAATCTGAAACGAAAAGACAAGCAAACAAATTGGTTAGGTCAGGACGTAGGCTTTCGAGTATAACAAAGAATAAGCTGTGTGTGAAGTACATGGTTGCATGTGAAAAAATCAGTTTTATTTAAACCCAAAGTTTGCACCATTCGCCTGGTATGGAGCTATTGCACTGCGATACTAGCTTCTACATCTGTTAGTGAGCCATTTGTTTGAGCAATGAAACCTTTTCTAATTCTCTCAGAACATAGGACCCATAGTAGTAGTAGTAAATTGTGAAGACAAGCATTTTGGTGGAAACTGGATGGTTTGCTTACTTCAAAATCGGAACAGGCAAACCAGCGCCCATAAAACTACAAAACAATTAAGCTTCAGTGCAAAAAATTTGTTTACTCAATAAACGATTTTTTCATAAATCCTGTTTTAAATATTTTTTCACAATCCAGTTTTTATTCGAAAATGTCTGTCCAATGGAAGTATTAAAAATATAGAGCTAAATATAGTAAACATCATATTCAAAATAGATTTGTTATCGAGAAAAAGAGATTGGTATATTTTTTTTTTTTTTTTTGATTGTGCTTCAAAATTAATGTTGATATCGTGCATACGTCCACTCCAATTTTCGGGTTTCTAATTTCAACCCAGCTACAGATATTCGGCTGCAACTATGTATTAAGTTTGTATGGTTGGTGCCACGCCCCGTTTTCTCAATTTTCTCATGACAATAGTACAATTTTCAAATCCCTACCATGAACTTGAATTTTTATCACCAAATCTTCAAAAAAAATTGTAGTTATACAAATCGATTTAATTGAAAATCGACTATTTTTTCACTTCTCAAAACAACAGTTAATGGTGCCATACACAGCCGGATATACGCTTAAGCTAAGCCTCCAAAATAGCGGCACTTTGAGTTATACAAACTACCTTTTACACAATAATTGCAATCTTTTACAAATCCTTGAGCAAAAAAAAAACAAAAAACAATCAAAAATTAATTTTAGCAAATTGCTTGAACTAATTTGAATTTTGATTTTCTCCAGCCCTTATTCCATGCTGATTGTATCAATGCTTTATATAAACGAAAATACAAACGTTGATTTAAAATTAAAGAAACAATATATTTACGCTCCAAAACACAAATTGTATGCACACACATACATACAAACATACATACATACCAACACATCTGCATACAAATGAACTTTAATGCATGCAAGGAATAAGACAAACGAACATATTAACACACAAAAGCATTCGTCCTTCGTATTCGCAACATTTTCGTCAGTGACCTACTAGCAACGCCTTATTGAGATATGCATTGATACATATATACACATTTATATATCTATAGATATATCTATATTTAAATGCGTATATATGTATGTCAAAGCACTGTAAAGGGCAAAATGGGATAAACGAATGTATTTTAGAATTACACACCGAGTTCATAGCAGAACATACATTTTTTACTTTCGCTGTTATGAACAGAAGGAAATGAGGAACTGTTCTGTGTTCTATGTTAAATTAGCGTTCTCTGATATGTTGTAAACAGTGAAGGGAAGTGCATGTTAACAAACAGTGTTGCCAAACTTTTTTGGAGTCAAATAAAACCAGTTAAACACGGTTAGCAGCAAATTTTCACTCAAGGATTCAAAACTTCGAAATTTAAATTACAATTTTCTGTACTATTTTATCTATTTTTTTAGACTAATATCTTTTAAAGAAGTCTACCTTATTTATTCTACTGATTTGAAAGGCAATAAATTATGCGATTTAAAAAATTTTTGGTGCATATTTTGCATTTTGTTTACTTTAGGATCAGCTGTGTTGGTGCAAAGTTCCACTGAGTACAAAACTGTATCAGCCAACAGTGGCTTTACAACTATGCTCAAACTGTCGAGATATTTTTTTTAATATGGGTAGCTTGCTGTATTCATAACATAATATTCTTAACACTTTAAAAGCTGTTCGAAATTTAAAAAAATAAGGGCACCAAAATGACAAATAAAAAAAGTTTGAAAAGTTTTTTTTTTTCAAATGGTAATTTAAAATTTTTTGTTTAATATAATTTTTAATTCCAGATTCAAAATTAAATTTTTTTCTCTGTTTTGTAAAGCTGGTTTTTTCAATGTTTCCGAGGGGGTACTTAGCGGTACATATAAAGAAAATTATTTGGTTAAAATGTTTAAAATTTACATACATTTAATATTTGAAAATCTTCGATTTTTGAAAACCGAAAAAATTTAATTTTGCCAATAACTTTTGAAAACTAAATTCTATATAATTTTTGGAAATCTTCGATTTTTGAACATCGAAAAAATTTAATTTTGCCAAAATTTATACGAAAAAACGTACTTAAAACTGTTTTTACTCGAGTTTTCTATGACATCTGATTGCGAAAAAAAAAGGTTGTTTTTTGTTTTTTTTTTATTTTTTTTTTTAACTTTTTAATCGAGTTCAATTATGTTAAAAAATTTTTTGCTGCTATTTTAATGTAAAAACATTTTTTAAAAAATTGGTAAACATATTTTTCTGGGTGCAGTGAAATAACGCCCAAGGAAATAACGCCCATGGACGTTATTTCCCATTCAAAAAGGAAATAACGCCCATGGGCCTTATTTCCTTTTTAAATGGAAATATCGCCCATCTGCAAAAAGAAATAAAGCCCATGGCTCTTATTTCCTTTTTAAAAGAGAAATAACGCCCACAGGATTTTACGCGAGCGACACGAACTTTTGATTAGCATTTTTTTCACAAATTACCCTGTGAGAAAAGAGTGGGAAACGTGGCACGCGGAAGGACATCACCGTGGCGGTAGCCACGGCTATGGCACACACCCGGAGTTGGAATGGCGTAGCCCAGGGTTATTTTTTAAAGCGCGGCCGAAGGCCGCCTACGCGGAAAGGTGTCCTGCACATAAAAACGTGGATGGGGCCCCGAATTGGGGATCTGACCCGGGTCAATTTTCGGGTTTTCACTAACAACTTTTCACAGAAACAAAATATTGCTTTTCCCCCTTCGGATTATAGTTACGGAGGCCCGATCCACGATTTTTAAGTGCAGAACACCTTTCCGCATAGGCGGCCTTCGGCCGCGCTTCAAAAAATAACCCTGGGCTACGCCATTCCAACTCCGGGTGTGTGCCATAGCCGTGGCTACCGCCACGGTGATGTCCTTCCGCGTGCCACGTTTCCCACTTTGATTAACGTGAAATTTTAGTGTAACTATTCAATAAAATTCAAAAAGAATTAGAATATTATTGTTTCATTAAAAAAAATGAAAGAGCAATAAGGCCTTTAAGACTTTATTTCTCTTTTTGAAAAAAAAGGCCTTATTTCACTTTCAATAGTGTAATAAGGCCTTAAAGGGCTTATTTCACAAGGCGCTATTGCACCCCGCCTTATAAAAACATAACAAATATGTTAAAATTTATTGAAATAAAAAAAACCATATACTTGATTCTTGAATCAGCTTGTTTTAATTCGTTTTTAACGTCCGTGGGCTTTATTTCTCTTCGAAAAAGGAAATAACACCCATCAGTAAAAGGTGATAACACCCATGGGCTTTATTTCCTTTTTAAAAAGGAAATAAGGCCCATGGGCGTAATTTCCTTTTTGAGTGGGAAATAACGCCCATGGGCGTTATTTCCTTGGGCGTTATTTCACTGCACCATTTTTCTGATGCTCCGCTACTACGAAAAAATTATTTGTAAAAAAAATTTTAAATTTCGAAAGCAGCAACACTGGCTACCTTTAATCGGCATTCATATGTTTGTATGTATGTATGTATGTATGTATTACAACAGACGAGTTTTGCTGCATTTGCCTATGTTGTTGTTGTTGCCTGTGTAGCATTTAGCTCACTTGGTTGATGTTAACGGAATTTTGTCTCAAACATGTTGTGTTTACGTTCGTAACTGCCTGCGGCTCATACTAGCTAACTTATGAAAAACTGGTTTATTTGCCGGCTTTCACTCAAATCGTGGAATGTTATTATTCGATGTGAGAGGAAGTGTTTAGATACATTGGCAGCATAAGGCAATGTCGAAATGTTGCTAATGACTCGAGTAGATATGTATGGATGTGTGGGTGCACATATACATATTTTAACAGGCATAACGATAATATCAAATATCTATGCGATAATATTTGTAAACAGAATTGCCTGTCACGCATATAAACTTATTATAGTCCCCTGACACGCAGAGGCATTTTAAGCTCTTTCCACTTCGCTTCCTATATGGCACACTCACACAGGGCGTTGAGTCCAGCGCAGTAGTAGAAGACATCCTTAATTTCCGAGGCGGCATCGACACTCCATGTAGTATCTATAGCTCTTTCTAGCTCGATGGATCCCTATAGTGTCCTCAGATGTGCTATGTAATGCGTGAAAAATATGATACCATTACTCGTTTGCTTACAAAGGTCGCAAATAGTTGCCCTCGAGGGAGGAGAACTCTTGTTGAGCTGATTGATCAGATGACCGTATTTCAAAATGCAGTTGAGTGAATCGTCCATTTCTTGTCAATCATGTATTTGATATTTAATCTCAATAAAGCAACCGCAATCACAAAAATCACTTAACGACTTTCGTCTCTCTTCTGCTCTTTTAAGTAAACCCCTAATTTGCTAAGTACCAATTTCAAAGCAAAATCGGCCACAAATTGTGTAATTAAGTGTTTTTTACATACTCGAGAAAATTGGCTGTTGCCAAGCAACGCAACGCACGCACGCAAATGTCACACACACATACATATACATATACATACAAAGTGAACCCGTCAATAACGCCACATAAAGAAAAGCTATAAAACGCCCACGAAAAAAAAAATAAAAAAAAATAATCGAAAATAAAATAAAACGAATTTGTAAATTTGTTGTTATTTTAACGCTTGAATGAATTCATTTCGAATTTTCACGCAACGCAAAATGACAACAAAAAAAGCGGCGGAAAATGCTGGGTTGATTGCTTTCACTAAATGGCTCAGAGCTAAGATGTGTTACGGCTATGCATGTATGTAGTTGTGTGCTCATAGATTTGTGGTTGTGATGTTTGTGTTATTCTTGTTGCTATTGTTGTATTTGCCAAGTTAAGTGCAGACCTTGATAAAACATTTATTTTTTTTTGGTTAAGTGGCAATCGCGTACACTAGCAACTACCAATCGAAAAAGAAACAACAAAAAAACTGTCAAAAAAAAAACAAAAAAAAAATAGCAAAAAAAAAAAATTCAAATAAAAAATAATTGAACTAAGGGCCGATAAAGTAATGTTAGTCGAACCTAAAAAAGTAAGCAAATGAAAACAAATGAATGTAAAGCAGACGGTTTATGCCACTCTATTATTTCACGCTCAATAAAACAGCCACACCTCAATGTGTAAATACTCGTGTAAAATATGGTAGATACTCCTATGTACATACATATGTATATGTATGTCGTTGGGGTGTATGCAATGCTTCCTATTATTGTGACATCTGCAAAGATACGCTACATTTAGGCAAGAAAAGCCGCAAGACTGACAAACTAAAATTTAATTGCTTCGTAAGGCTACCCGCCTATTGGAGTCAATTTTGAGTTCGACGAATGATTGTCATGGGAAAACGTATTTTTACATTTATTGAGGGCTAATTGCCTTATAGATAGAAAATTATGAAATTTGTGATAATATTATAGCCGTTTTTTATTCGTCATTTCGAAGCTCGCTAAAAATTGTCATGGTTGCTTAAAAAAACTTTTTCAATTGAAAGCAACTTTCATCAACAAAAATTATTAGCGCACACAATTTTGATTGCTATCTCAAAAGCGACAAGTGGAAATGCGAGCCGGAATAAAATTAAAACTTTTTCAAAAAATTTAAAAAATTTTAGTTTTCTTATTTTATTCGCTAACTCGCTAAGTGCCACCGAAAAAAAAATTTATTAATTTGGTTGTTATCTCACCACAAGTTCAAGTTCTATTTCCGAAGTAAATTCAATTTTTTTCATTTTTATTTTATTTATCAAGTCGCTAAGTTTCAACGAAAAAAAAATTGACACTTGATATATTAAAATGAAAGTGTGTCTGTTTGTCGTTTATAGGCGTGCAAAGCACACACTCGGTTTTCACGAAATTTACACAGTATATTCTTGGGCACATCGGTTACAAAATTAAATTAAGAAAATTGGGTGGTGCCACGCCCTTCGAATATATAAAACATCAATTCAATTGAAGTGGATGAATTAGAGGAAGTAGATATGGGGGTATATTAAAACGAGAAAAGAAGAGGAAGATACAGCTATAAATGAAGAGAGTAAAATTTTGCAAAATGGGGAAAGTCAGCATTTGAGCAGGACAACGTCTACCAGGTCTAATAGGAGTACCCATCAACTTTGAACTACGAAGGTAACCTTTGCATATCCGCACTATAAGTTGAACGGCGCCACATATTTCAATGAAATTGATTATGAATATAGCTTACTAAATTTTAAAAATTTTCATCTATGTAGGTGTTGCCACTTATGTTGCTTTTAAGGGGTTGCCACCTATGTAATTTTTGTCGTAATCAAATGAGGTATCAAAGCAAAGGTATTTTACGTAGAGTTTGAACAAAAATAATTTTTGGATACAATAAGCGTCAAGGGTTGCCACCTACTTTTTACAGCGTTGCCACTTATTTATAATTTTTAAAAGCGGGACGTGGTATGTCAGTATCGGCATTAAACGACAGCTCATTTATGAAGTATGTATTTAAGAAAAAAGTGTTTTAAGAAAATTTTCAACACAATTGGTTCCAGGTTCTGTTAGAGTTTGCCATCTAATGCAGTAAATTTTTCATATCTCAAACCGTTTGACTGATTTGTATGAAATATTCTCTTCAGGTAATGTTCTAAAATGGAATCTCTCAGGATGGTTTCGATTAATAATTCGATTAGCAAGTTCGTGGTCTTAGAACTCACTTCTTCAAACGCAAAACCATAGTCAGCAAAAGAAGTTGTCATCTGGCCGCTCTCAAACCCTGCTTGATGAACAGCTCAGCATTGAGAGCTTCATTCCAGCATGTGCTAACGATGGTTGAGTAGTGTCAAATGTGTTCACATGGAATTCAACAAAAAAATATTTCATGCGTGAAACATTTTTGCTGTGACTAAATACTTTTAGAAACATTTTGCGAGTTTGTGCACTCAACCAAAACGAAAAATTGTACGCATTCACTTTTAAATGAAGCACAAACGAAGGAAGTAACACAAAATGTATACTAAATCAAATCTGGCAGTAAATGTGTAGAAAGCTATTAAGTCCAACCAAAACAAAACCAAAGCGAGTACGACACATACAAAAAGTGTAGCGAACCAGAAATAAGTAGAGAAAGCTAAATGCTTAGAGATTGAATCACACCAGTCAAAGAGGCTTGGCATTGTATATTACATAAGCGCATATCGTAGAAGGATCTATATACTACGTGTAAAGATTTTAAAAAATTACCATAAAAAAATGTTTTTTAAATAACTTGGAGTAACTTATATCCATATCCAAAGAAATCTTTAGTTTATATCGTAAAATGGCAGAACCCACTGCTCAGCATTTAGTTGACTAAACAAAGTCAAACTGTCTGTTTTGCTTCGCATAGATTGTTTGATAGTTTTGCAAGTTGATTTGTCGCTTGACGGCGCACTTCACCCAACTCCAAACTTGAGTTAATGAAATGCGCGGTTTCGCGTTGTGAAAAGTTTCGGAAGGAAGTTCATTGCGATTTTTCAGCTTCATTTACTTTGCGTGCACACTTCATAAGGTTGCGTAGAAATTAGCAACAAAAAAAAAACAAGCAACTTAAATAAAAATTAATGGAACTACTTAGAAACATATTTGCATATTCGCTTAAGAGTTGCTATACATACATAAGCGTCTATATATAAAACTCTATGTACATAACATTTCCGTTTCCTTTCTTCTTCGGTCAGCACGAAATTCGATGGTACATAAAGTTTGCCAACAACTTGAGCGTAGATTTTGCATATTCCAACGTTTGAAACAAAAAGCGAAAACTTTTGAAAATCTTCACTTTTAGTTAGGGTGTGAGAAGGATTCAGTGGATAGTCAAACTACTTAGTGATATATAAAAACGCTACTTTCGGCATATGTATGGAGGTAACAGCTGCATAAAACGAGCTGTTGTTGGAAATGGGTTGGAGTAAACACTTTTCTGTTTAGATTATCAGAGTTACTTTTAGTTCAATTTTCTATTTTATTTTATTTTATTTTACATTATTTTATTTTATTTTATTTTATTTCATTTTATTTTATTTTATTTTATTTTATTTTATTTTATTTTATTTTATTTTATTTTATTTTATTTTATTTTATTTTATTTTATTTTATTTTATTTTATTTTATTTTATTTTATTTTATTTTATTTTATTTTATTTTATTTTATTTTATTTTATTTTATTTTATTTTATTTTATTTTATTTTATTTTATTTTATTTTATTTTATTTTATTTTATTTTATTTTATTTTACTTTATTTTATTTTATTTTATTTTATTTTATTTTATTTTATTTTATTTTAAAAGGGAGTATGAATTTAAATATTTTGCTAATATTTTTTATACCATGTAACTTGCAAAGCTTTTTTTTCGAGTTTTTGTTCCTTTTGCCCCAGCAATAAAAACAAGTGGATATTCATTTTAAAAACTTTTAGGTTATACAGAACTGCTGCAGGTGTATACGTCAACAAGCGCCTTTCAACAGCACTCATACAAAAACATTCATAAATAATCCTTAAGTGGTAGCAACAGGGTTGGAACTAACACAGAAGAAAATGGTAGTAAGTAGTGAAAGAAATAAGGTAACGAAAATGAATTCAACTCCTCGATAATTTCACACATAACGTTATATATAATTCTTCAAAAATCGTGGCACTCGTATATCTACTACTTTCCTAGTAAAGTACTAATCCTTCCCACAACAAATAAAAGTAGCACCGTTATACTACTGGCAGTTGCACATGACACTGAGAAACACATATAAGTATTAACACAAAAGTTGCACTCCAGTGCGCCATTCAAAATTTATTTTTTGTTTTCCTGAAGGCAAGGGTTTGCGTGCGTGGCTGTAAATAGTTTTTAATTGCACTTAGTTAAATGGAAATTAACAAATGAGCAAAATATTTTTCTGGTTTACTTCCGACATGTGCGTTGGACATTTGTGAAGGTGAGTTAAATCTATATATGTACATGTATATATGTGGTCATAAAGCTCATCCTTTTACAATGCGTAGTTAGTGGATATCCTCTTCTGAGTGGAGACAACATCTTTCTTCTACTCGCTTTCCTTCGTTTGTGCATTGGCAGTGCGAATGTTGTCATGAATGATGCAATTTACAAAAATGTTGGTGTGACATACAATCGCAATCACTGCTCTGCTGTAAAGAAAGTGGTGTTAGTATCTCGGGTACTTACTTGGTATCGTGTTCAAAGTTGGGCACTATGAAAGTGGAAAGAAATTCTGTAAAGGACATAACAAATAGCATTACAAGTGTCGCAGCTGTTTGCTTTACGAATGAGCAAGTAAAGCAAAATAAGTGATATAATCCAAGTTTCATATTCACGCAGTTAGAGAAATAACTGGGAGGTTTTCATTTTCGAAAAATAGGTACATACGTTAGTAAAAATACAACAGACAAACATAACTTCAACGAGGAGAAGTGACAAATTCATAAAAGAAAGTTTAGGAGTACGTAACAAAAAATATTAGTAAAAGAAAATCGAAAAAGAAATTGAAATTTGTGACGAAAAGGAAAATGAAGGTTACTGCTATGGTTATTTTTATGTTAATGGTTATGGTTTCGGTTATGGTTATAGATATGGTTATGGTTACGGTTATGGTTATGGTTATAGGTATGGTTATGGTTATGGTTATGGTTATAGGTATGGTTATGGTAACGGTTATTGTTATGGTTATGGTTACGGTTATGGTTAATGTTATGGTTACGGTTACAGGTTTTGTTATGGTTATGGTTACGGTTATGGTTAAGGTTATGGTTACGGTTACAGATTTGGTTATGGTTATAATTATGAATATGGTTATGGTTATGGGTACATACCTTCAGTAAGAAAGCGATTTATCACGTTTACTGTTAGAGCAATGGTTACTTTCAAGTTAAGTCTATTTCGTGCACATCAACCTTCATGAGTACTTGACATTCCTGTTATTGCCCAGCTATAATCGAGCCATAACATCAGCAAAAATAAAGCATCATTTTTAAAAACATACACGTTTTTTCTAAGTGTAATAAAAGCTACACAAAAAAAAACTGTGTAAAATAAGAAATTACTGGAGGTCACTTGCAATGAGCTCATGCAATTTACAACTTTCGAAATGAAGTGCAATAACGCGAGCTGCGTACGCAATGAAAAAGCCTGTGGAGACTGACGACCATTACGATTTAGATGACAGCAAAGATGAGAGGGTAGCAGAGAATAAAGATATCTAGAGCGCTTAAATCAAATATGTATCTACAATCTCATGTACAACTTGGTTAAGTGGCAAAAACATGATGAATCCAAGGATAGTCCGTATTAGAGACTTTGAAACGACAGTCAAAATAGAAATTGCATAGTCCACCAAGAGTCAGACATACAAACATATTTAACAAAGTACAAAGGCATGGGGTTGCAGACGTGTTGAATGACATTTTTAAAGTGAAGTTCTAAATGATGAACAAGCCGGCTATGCAGAAGTTCTGGCGATGGTTATGACACTGCACCAGCTGCAGGTATGAAGTCCATACCAACTGCTGTTAGCTGACTACCAATAACGATGATAGAGCTGATGATGATGATGATGATTAAATATGATTGCGGACACTTGCCGTCGTTCTGGAGGCAAAATGGCAAAGTGGCATGCCACAATCACATAAGGCATATGGAAGCAGCTTTTGTTGTTGTTATTGATGCTACTCCCGTTGCGCCTGGTACGCTTTTTAAAGGAGCTAGAATGACTGACATATGGAGGCTTTTACTCGTAGATACATATTACTCGACATGTAGAATGGATATGTATCCGTTCTTTTTTGTTGCACGATTCACATTGACGCAGAAACCGTGTGCAACTGGCAGGCTATAAACACATACATACATACATACATGAGCGTTGGGCTGAGTGTAGCAGTGGCCTTTGGAAGCTAAAACATTATGTTATTGCATCATTTATGTCACTTTGACGGTTTATTAAATAAATACTCGCAATTGCATTTTTTTGCTTTTGAGTAAAAATTTTCATTTGAAATAAAGTAAGTTTGTGTAAAGCAAAAATATGAAACAAATTTAAATGGAAAGAGAAACTTTTTGCCGAGCTCTTTGCTCGCTGCTGAAAAAAAAAGTATCAAAATGTTACTAACTTTCAGTCAGAGTATGAATACAAACAATTTTTCTTATTTAGTTAAGTCAATACTAGGAGTTCCAGCGAGATATTTTAGTCACCAAAGCTATCCATTTATTCGAAAATTCAAAGAATGTGCGATTGGTTCATATTTCCGAAGACCCGCAAAGGATTCGAGAAATGGTATCGATAGCAATCCCGTAATAACCATCAAAGGGTGCGAAAAGGGCTAAAAAAAGTCTATACAGGACCTTATAAAACCAAGTTAATACGAGCTACTCACATTGTCACATGTGGAAATTATCTTGGGGCTAGAGATCCGGTTTCGCTTCTTTTCATACCAAGCCTTCTACTCTTCGCAGAAAATGGAGTTGATGTTTAATATGAACGAGCAAAAATTCAAAGTTGTCAGCCAACTGGAAGAAATTAATATGCGAGCAAAAATTGCTTTGCAATATAAAATAAAGTAAATAAAGCACTTAGTAACATTGCGTTAGATGGTATGGGTAACTCTACGGGTAGATACATAGCTATCGTTATTTCTATGACTTTTAATGAGTATACAAATTTAATTTAATTGCTGCATTTCATTTATTTTAAAAGTAGTAGTTCACTTAACTTGGTGGTGTTTATTTGCATAGGCAAGATATGGTGAGGCAGAAAGGGACTTACTTAGAGGTAAATGAATAAATATATTTATGTATGTGCAAATGAAATTTGTTGATTTCTCGAAACATAGGCAAACATCTTTCTCTTACTTCCATAAATAAATACTATACAGTGCGTGTAGTGGCTAAATTTCTAACGCTTAGGAAGCAGTTTAGACTTTAAAGAAGAAGAAACGTAGGCTAAAACCTTTGCTGAGTAAAATTTCAAACAAAAAGTATAAAATAAAATAAAATAAAATAAAATAAAATAAAATAAAATAAAATAAAATAAAATAAAATAAAATAAAATAAAATAAAATAAAATACAATAAAATAAAATAAAATAAAATAAAATAAAACAAAATAAAATAAAATAAAATAAAATAAAATAAAACAAAATAAAATAAAATAAAATAAAATAAAATAAATAAAATAAAATTAAATAAAATAAAATAAAATAAAATAAAATAAAATAAAATAAAATAAAATAAAATGAAACAAAATAAAATAAAATAAAATTAAATTAAATAAAATTAAATAAAGTTGGTCTAGCTCTATTCATAATTGCTAATATCTAGAATAAATCACTTACATAGAATAAATCAAAGAATAGCTCTTCCTTAAATATGAATCTCATCAGAGTACCCAATAGCAAGTGCAAATAAATTAAAAGAGATGATGGGAAGCTACTGATGATTGTGATAAACAAAAAGACAAAGGGTAATGGATAAAAAGAAATAAATGCTTATCGATTAACAAGGTTAGTGAAAACAATCAAAGCTTAGTATAAGCAAATCTTATTTATGACATACAAAGAAGCGATTAGCACAAACAAAATAAAACAAAAATATTTGCTTGACCTAGGAGGGAACGTCAGCTATTTTTTTCTAAACAAATGCGAATGACACAAATGGATTGGAAATGAAAATGAATGGAACTCAATATATTATAAATGTATGCGCATTGTGCAGATGGATATCAAGAAAAGACGAACTATTGATGGAATCAAAGGATAAATCATGCCAAACATAAGATGACATTGACATTTAAGAAGGGAGAGTGAATAGCTTTGATTGAGTGCAAAGAAATTACTTAGAGTAACTGTTTATATATAGAAATCGAAAGTCAAACTATCTGAACAAAAGTAAAAAAATATGACGTGAGTACCAAACACTCGCGAAATTTGATATTACCAAAACCATTAAACCATGATATAAAAGTATCTTACTAAATTAAAGTTTTCATAATAAAAACACTTAGCCTTTTCTTTAATGCATCAAAGAAATTTGTACTAAACTGCCCATAGTTGTGATGGTAAAAGGTAAATGTATAACTGCGTAATGAAAGTCTGAAAAAAAAACTTAATTATCGAAAGTGATATCAAGAGTGCAACGCCTCTACTTTAGCAATAACTCTGCTTACTCTGTAGCAAAGGAGTCACAGAAAATTTGGGAGCATAAAGTCAACAATAACATTTGATCGCTTAGTCGCAAGAAAGCACTAAAAATTGGACATTTTCACAAAATCTATGCTATCATTCGCAACATTTCATTTTACTTACAGCAATCATATATTAAGTGACATTTAGCAAAATAGTTCCGTTTGTGGTTGTCATGAAATCGGTAAGGGTATTCATAGTGTCTCTGAGTTGAATGCATTTTTTCTTTAATTTAAAAAAAAAATATAAGAAAAAGCAACAAAAATGGGGGTATCAAAAACTGGAAGCTTCTATAATTTTAGTCGCTTGACTTTCAAGCAATCTCTTCAGATTTATTGTTCAAAAAAGTCCTCAAGCTTTCAAATATTGACATGTTTTTTTATAGGCTCAAAAAAATGGAAGTAGGAAACCGATATTAATATATTCCAAAATAAGAGTCGATTTTTTTTTTCGTTAACACTTATCGACTTGTGATTAAAATACAAAAGTGCAAACATAACATCAAATCTAAAAATTGCATTTTCGAAAAATGGTGGGCGTGGCAAGGTATCGAAATGCTGTAAAAATTACGACAATACGTGCTTTTAAGTCAGTAAGCAATGACGAGAGATAATTGTACTATTTGAAAGGTATTTAAATCAGTTTTCGAAAAAATGCACTTTAAATATTTTATAACTCATTGAAATATTTTTTTTTTTTTAATTAATTTTCAAACCTGAAAAAAACATAGTCCCAACCTTAAAAAAAAATTGCTTTTAGAAAGATCTATCTATACTTGTATACTAAAACTAAAAAAAAAAATTTTTAATTTTTTATTTAAATTTGTATTTGAAAAAATAAAATAAAAATAGACCTTTCTAAAAAAAATTATTTTCTTTTTTTTCAATGTCTAGCATTTCGAGTGTTTTTTGAGTTTAAAAACTTATTTAATAAAAAAAGTTCTATGTAATAAAAAATGTTTAGAGTATACATTTTTGAAATCTGTTTAAAATGCCTTTCTAATGGCATTCAGATACTGCTTAAAATTACTGTCATTTTTTAAATATTTCGATAGCTGGCCCAGCCTAAAATTTTATAAAAATGCAGTTCCTTAAAAATTAGATTGTATTTATATAGAAAAAATGGGACTTCTGCAAAAAATTTTATCAAAATCTGAGGATCGAGGGCACGAATAAAAAAATAACTCTTTCTTAAACTAGCAGAGCTTGGTGCTTTTCAGCTAAATTCGCAGCAAACCAATATCTTCCGACATTAAATCCTAACGAATACCATCTAATCGAAAACAAAAAATCTTCAGCGCGTGAATACCCTTCTCATCTTACACAGCGTCCTTCTACATGCAGTCCAACTTACGTTTGGCTTCCTTCCTCTCTTTCATGCATTTCTTTATGCTTCCTGTGTTTGTTTATCTCCAGCAGCTTAATCTCAATTTACCGCCTTCTGCAACGATGCTAAGTGTTACTATTATAGTTGCACAGCTAAAATTAACATTACTTATTGTGATGGCGAATAATGCTGGATTTGCAACAAAATTGGCGCCATTGTCATTGTGTACGCATTTTTCCGCTGTTTGCGTGTCAATTTGCTTGCAGCCTTTTTTCACTTTTCTTTTGTTTTTCCCATTATGGATTTTAGTTGGTCTTAAAAATCTTTTCATTCATTTTTCGTAGCTGAAAACCAATAATAATAATCGCCAATATTATTATGGCGAACAATGAAAAAGCTGACTGACATTGGCGCCATTGCCAGTTCACAATCAATTTGTTGCAAGCGGAGTTAACCAGCAGTCAAAGCGATTAGTTGTAAATTAGTGAAAAAGTAGTAAGAAGACTTTGGAGAACTAGTTGGCTAAATTATTTTTTTTATAAATGGGGAAGTTTTATTTTGAAAGTAAAGAATTTATATGCAGTCTCAGTTATACCCTTCTGGGTAAAAATATACCAACAAAAAAACAACAAAATTTAAACAAAAACCATTTTGGACCAGACCTGTTAAATAATGATTATTAATCTTAATCATTTATAATCAAATTAAATTTTGTTGTTAGTTTTCTAATAATTGATTAATTATGATAATCGAACATTTTTAGAATAAGTAATCGATTAGGATACAATTCGATTAATGAGGATTTATTTCGTTTTCAAATTTAATCCTACGATTAATCAAATTAATCAAAATATCATATTGATTAAAATTTTTGATTATTTGCGATTAATCAAAATTTAAATTTGATTACATTTTTTATTAATTGCGATGAACGAGGATTAAAAACAATTTGAGTCCAATAAGTGGCGTTTATGAGAAAAATAGGTGTTCTATATGACTCTTATTCAAGCTATTATTATTATATGGAATTAGGCGCATATCGGACGACCATCGGAAGAAGGGAAATACCCTCATTTCTGACTCATAAACGAGCTCATGAAGAGTATAAAGCACCCATTTAGGACTCCTTTTTCGCTCATGTATGACTCTTATTGCTTGCTGATTTTCAATGATTTTATATACAAAAAAAAAAAATTCTAAAAAATTTTAATTGTAATTAATATTTTAAATATTTAAAATTTTTTATTAATTCTCGTTAATTGCAACTAATCAATTATTTTAATCAATTTGAAATTTTGATTAAATTGATTAATTGATTAATTCTCGGATTAACTGAAAACGGAATTAATCCTCATTAACCGAATACAAAATTTAATCCTAATAGTTTAATTATTCTAAAAATGTTCGTTTATCATAATTAATCAATTAAATTAATAGAGCAGTTTAATATAATTGATTTTTAATTTTAATCCAGATTTAACAGGTCTGCTTTGGTTCCCTCCAGTATGCTTACAAATCTGGTTTTTAGTTAAAAAAAAAACAAATTTAATCCTCTTCGTCATAGTTCAAATTTTTTCAAAAAATTCTACTTGTGAACTATTATTTTTATGACTAGTTGTGAACTGGTATTTTTATGACTAGTTGTGAACTGGTGTTTTCCGGCATAGTTTTCTGTGTTTTTATATGAGCTTTTACTTTGTTCGTTGAAGCTCGTCAACATGAAAATATATCCCATGAAATTAAGTAGCAGACAAAGAAGGATGGCAAACAAAGAACTCCAGATTAAGTTAAAAAGGGAATTTAAAAAATGTTAATGCTCCTTTAGTTTCCTTTGTAAGCGGCACATCTTCTTAATAGCCAAGTGAACAATCAACTTTGCTTCTTAAATCTTATTTACTTGGTACTTTGGCATTGGCACTAGCTTATGCTCTATCAATTATTTTGTCCCCATAAGGAGCTCGCACGATTAATTTTTTAGTTGCTAACTTTGTGCTCCAACGCCGACCCTACCAAAATATGTACATCGATAAATTTCGCTCCCTAGGTACAACAAGAATAATGCATTGGTGCAACCCTTCACACATTTCATGGCTAACCCTTTTGGGCTCATCGATTTGGAAAATGCCTTTTGACTCTCGGATAGGCATTTAATTGTTGAGTGTACATACTTGAAGGAGTAGAGTAAGGTGGAAGAAAACTCTTTGGCCTCGCTTGTGTTGAAAAGGGAAAGTTGGTTAAAAAAGGTACTCCAAGGCATTTAACCTATCGTGGGGACCAGGAACTTGTAGCTAGAGTGTCGTCATTCTTCGGTGAACGGTTAACATATCAAAATATTTGAACTGAATCAGTGCAGCAGTGAGCTTATAAAGGTTCGAAGAAGAATATTTGAAACATTTATACTCTGCTATATTTTCAATGTTTGGCACTATTACTATTCAATTTAGCACCAAATTTCAAAGTTTCGTCGTTATATTAAACTGAATTGGTAATTGCGTATTAGTTCTGGGGTACGGTAACATTATATACTCCGCTGTGGAATTCGGCAACAGAGCTAGAACTCTTTTTGCAATGAATAAGCCATGACCGCATTTGGTTCATTAAAGCTTTTTATTTAATTTTATTTTATTTTATTTTATTTTATTTTATTTTATTTTATTTTATTTTATTTTATTTTATTTTATTTTATTTTATTTTATTTTAATTTATTTTATTTTATTTTATTTTATTTTATTTTATTTTATTTTATTTTATTTTATTTTATTTTATTTTATTTTATTTTATTTTATTTTATTTTATTTTGTTTTATTTTATTTTATTTTATTTTATTTTATTTTATTTTATGTTATTTTATTTTATTTTATTTTATTTTATTTTATTTTATTTTATTTTATTTTATTTTATTTTATTTTATTTTATTTTATTTTATTTTATTTTATTTTATTTTATTTTATTTTATTTTATGTTATTTTATTTTATTTTATTTTATTTTATTTTATTTTATTTTATTTTATTTTATTTTATTTTATTTTATTTTATTTTATTTTATGTTATTTTATTTTATTTTATTTTATTTTATTTTGTTTTATTTTATTTTATTTTATTTTATTTTATTTTATTTTATTTTAGTTTGTTGTTGGTTTTTGCGGTCTTTCTTGTTTTTACATATTTGTAAGTTTGGCAAGCTCGAGACCAGAGAAAACAATAATTATTTTATTTTATTTTATTTTATTTTATTTTATTTTATTTTATTTTATTTTATTTTATTTTATTTTATTTTATTTTATTTTATTTTATTTTATTTTATTTTATTTTATTTTATTTTATTTTATTTTATTTTATTTTATTTTAATTTATTTTATTTTATTTTATTTTATTTTATTTTATTTTATTTTATTTTATTTTATTTTATTTTGTTTTATTTTATTTTATTTTATTTTATTTTATTTTATTTTATTTTATTTTATGTTATTTTATTTTATTTTATTTTATTTTATTTTATTTTATTTTATTTTATTTTATTTTATTTTATTTTATTTTATTTTATTTTATTTTATTTTATTTTATTTTATTTTATTTTATTTTATTTTATTTTATTTTATTTTATTTTATGTTATTTTATTTTATTTTATTTTATTTTATTTTATTTTGTTTTATTTTATTTTATTTTATTTTATTTTATTTTAGTTTGTTGTTGGTTTTTGCGGTCTTTCTTGTTTTTACATATTTGTAAGTTTGGCAAGCTCGAGACCAGAGAAAACAATAATTATTTTATTTTATTTTATTTTATTTTATTTTATTTTATTTTATTTTATTTTATTTTATTTTATTTTATTTTATTTTATTTTGTTTTATTTTATTTTATTTTATTTTATTTTATTTTATTTTATTTTATTTTATTTTATTTTAATTTATTTTATTTTATTTTATTTTATTTTATTTTATTCTATTTTATTTGATTTGATTTTATTTTATTTTATTTTATTTCATTTTAATTTACTTTATTTTATTTTATTTTATTTTATTTTATTTTATTTTAATTGTCTATATACATATATATTCTGT